>CATIWO010310930.1:0-10388 GCA_949673435.1 Macaranga tanarius
TATATATATATATATATATATGAAAGGAGATTCATAGCAACCAAATGGATTATGCGGAATTTTTAAAAATTTAATCACATGCAACTCTTGCATGAATACTAGAATCTCATTTAGCCCAAAGACACATCACAAGACACTTACATGACTAAAAACATGCATCAATGGACAACATTTTTAAACATCAAACAACACAAACATCATAAGCCAAAAGTCCTACAATCTAAGAGTCTAGTAACACTTATAAACTCCTAAAATGTGTAGCACGCTTGATAAGCTTTAAGTTGTTATGATCTACAAGCTCCAAGCTCCCAAATGTGAAGCCTCTAGCTTGAAACACACAAGTTGCTCCAATGAAATTTCAAAAATGGTGGAGAACTACCCACAAGCCTCTCTTCTTGAAGATGACCCAAGGCACTTGATAGAACTCCTCCAAGCTTGAATGTGTAGGACTTATTACAACCTCCAATGGATGTAAATGGATGAAGAGGATGTTGTACAACTTTTGTACAATCTTGAAACCAACTAATGATATCTATGGTATAACATGCAAATACAACACTTGTGTTTTTCTTTATCACTCTCTACATAAGATAGAAATTGAAATAGAAGAAGAACACTCAACTGTTGAGAGCTATTTTATTTTGATATCTATTTTTTGTGTGTTGTAGAGAATGAGCACTTATGCATTAGTTAGTTGTCTCTACAAAACCCATTAACTTAAAAAACATGAATATGACAATAGTGTGAGATACTCAAGCTTCATGCATGTGTGAGCTTAAGTATCTCACACTCAAGCTTCATGCATGTGTGAGCTTGAGTGTCTTACACTCAAGCTACATGAATTTATACCTTTGAGTGTCTTACACTCTAACTATATACATGCATAGCTTTTTGCTTAAGTGGCCTTGCTTTTTTAAATAAGTGAGATTAGTTTGGTTACAAGTATAACCTTAGCCTTTGACTTCATTAACTCTTAATGAGTTGGGCTAAGGTCTTGGCCTTGTTTAACTTTTAAACAAGGCCCATGCATATATGCCAAACTAATTAAGACAACTCATGAGTTTATTTAACTCTTAAATAAAGCCCAAATCTTTTCCATCACATTTAATCCTTATGGTCCATCTCATGACCCATATCCATACTACAATTAGAGGTAAATATCAATTTAGTGCTTGAACTTAATATCACATATTAAATCAAGTCCAAATTAATATTTAATTAATCATAATTAGTCCTAACCTTTGAATTTAGATTTCAGGATATGCTAGATCCCTGCACATGCATAAATTCAGTTCAATTAATTTAATTAATTAATTAAACTCTTTAATTAATAATTATCATCATTAGTGCAACTCTTATGTGCGTAACTTACTAGGTTCAAGTCTAATTGGCAATAAAAATAATATTAACACTTAATAATATGGAAACACCTTTCCATGCTAAATGTGAAAATTTCAATTAATCACATTTAGTTCCCATAAGTCGTGAGTGACCCCTAGCATAGATGTCACGACTACCCAATTAAAAATAAATACTTTCCATAGATTCACAGGAACCACTGAACATAATTACCGTGGACTAAATGTCCCTTCATTATAAGATCCTGATATTGGCTAGAGTCATTGTTTAGTCAAACTCTAATTGCCTCAATCATATGTCCTCATCTTCAATTCAAGTCTCAATAAAACACGACTACTACTAGAAACTCTTTTCTAGCACCGAAACTCTTTTCGGGTAAGTCGAGTTTGACCTAGCCAGGTACTTATTCATCAAGAATAACTTAGATAGCATAGGATCTTATCCCGGTTCACTTTAGGTACTGAATTCCATCTTGGTCGATCACTCATCCTTACATATAACCAACTAGAGCCACCACATGCCATATACCCATATATGGCTAGCACGTGTATGTAAGCGGTAACAAATTCTAACCAATTATATGTGGATGACTGTGTCGCCTCAGGTCAAAGGGCCATATGCACCATTATGTCCAAGATTGTGATTGTTGACAAAAGTGAATTTCCATACAATCACTAATCTTACGTCACAGTTCTATCCACCCATCATATTAGTATCCACATGTCTATTCTGATATCTCATATCAAGTAGCATAAGACTCACTATCTTCTACTATCGATATCACATACCAATCAAGGAAAATAAACAGAGGTGACAGTCTAGGGATTAATACTACCCTTATATTAATCTAACGACTATGAACATTTATAGTATATGTACTAAATAGGTTTGTTACTCATATTATTAACTCTTGATAATAAGCTCATTTAACATAATACTAAAGGGTAAATATTCAAATAAACTTAACACTTAATTTAAATAAATATTATTTTATTGCCAATTGGGATAAAAGTACAATGTCATAATACAAGAATAACACTAAGGCACATCTATACTAACAATATATATATATATACTATAATTCTATTAAATTATATTTTGGTATAATTCGGAGCGGTTCGGGACATATCTCGATTCAGAGAATTCAAAATCTCTGGACCCATTCCAATAAAAATTTTTAGGACAGTTTGGTTCGGAGAAAGTCAAACAGTCAATGGAGATTTTCGGTTCAGTTTTTCGGAACAGTTTGGGTTCTCCAAGACCCGTACTCAGCCTTAGGTGCAACAATAAATATAATATATTTCAAGAACCTGTCAACTATAATCATAACAGAAGACAAATATTAACTTTAGAAAAACCATTAATGAAATCCATAAAGACTAAAACCTATGGTTGTTCAATAATTGAAAGCAGTTAAAAATAGACCAGCTTCCTTCTTTTTCTCAAATTTGTCTTGTGGGCATACAAGACAAGTCTTGATATAAGCTTGAACATCCTCCTTTATTTTAGACCAGAAGTAGGAATGGAAAAGAGGGCCATTATTCTTTCAACTCTAAAGTGGCTAGCCCACTATGGACTATATGTTTCATTTAACAATTCCCTTCATAATCGCCTAAGGAAGGCACAAAAATTCTCCCCCTTTAAAAATGAGAAGATTGTACTTAATCCTATACCGTCTTAGTATCACTTCTTTAACTTATTACACTAACTTTGTATAAGCACTATTATTGACAGTAAGAGTTTTAATATGTTCCTACATATTTGATTCTACCCGAGCAATGTAACAGATAACAACAAAGACTTCTTTTTTACTCAAGACATCTACAACCTCATTATGCCTCCCAAGTTTATGCTCCCACACAAAGTTATATTCTGCCAAGAATTCTTGTTAATATGCTTGCTTTAGAGACAACTTCTTTATAGTTTTGAAGAAGGTGTTGGCAATATTATCTATTTTAACAATGAATCTAGATCCCAGTAAATAGACTCGTCAGGCCTGTAAATAATGCACCATAACCACCATCTCTTTCTCATAAGCACTATATCTTTATTCAACTAGGTTAAGTTTATAACTCCTCGAATGCCACAAGATGGCGGTCTTCCACCAAAACTCTGCCCATAGCTTTATTGGAGGCATCTGTGTGTATTTTAAAAGGCAAATTAAAGTCAGGTAGCATGAGTACTAGTTCTAATGCAATGGTAGCTTTAAGCTTGTCACATGCCAAGACCTATACCCACTTTTCACTTTTCTTCAAGAGGTCTGTCAATGGAGTAGCTTTCTTTAAGTAGATAGTAATGAATTGCAATAGGAATTTTCTAAGCCAAGGAATTACCATAACTTTAGCACCTTACTTATGACTTGCCAATTAATGATGGCAACAACTTTTTAAGGGTCTATTCGCACATGGTGATTGCTAACCAGATGACCAAAGAACATAATTTCCTGATTAGCAAACTCACATTATTCTAGCTTTACATACAAATGATGGTTTCACAATTATTGCAATACCATCCTCAAATGTTTCAAGTGTTTATCAAAAGACCCACTATAAATAACAATGGCATCTAAATACACAATAACAAAGTCATCCAAAAAATCATATGGAACATTTTCATAAGATTATAAAAGGTAGCAGGGACATTTGTCAACCTGAAAGGCATGACTAAAATTGCATAAGGACCATAGCAAGTGACATGTTATTTTTATCTCATCACCCTCATTAATTCTAACTTGCCATTAGCCTGATCTCAAGTCAAGTTTTATGAGCCAAGTCACTTTTTACAGCCTGACCATCAAGTTTTACACCATTGGGACTGGGTACTTATTCTTAATCATCACCTTGTTTAATTCCTTGTAATCCACACACATTTTTAGGCTTCCATCTTGCTTTTTTTGAAATAGCACTGGGGCATTGTAAAAGAGCCTTAGAGGGCTATATATAACTAGCATCAAACAGTTCATTTAGTTATTTCCATAACTCAACTAATTCTAAAGGAGACATTCTATATGGTGGACATGAAGTGGGCTAAACCCAAGTAGTAATTCAATTTTACGATCTATGGCACTTCTTAGTGGTAAAGTTTTAGGAAACTCTACAAGCATCACATCAACAAATTCCTAAAAGTAATAAAAGGAGTGTAGACTGCTCCTATATTAAGTATAACATCAACTTATCTACCATTCACATTCATAACCACTTGCATCGATCTTGAATGAGCAGACACTAAGCCATCAGTGACATTTGTTAGTGCCTCAATGTGGTTAAGATCATTAACAATATAATTTATCAATTGTAAATTATTAATAAGAGTAAGGAATTTATTAATTTCTCCCTCTTTGGGTAGTCCTTGGCATATTAAAGGCCATTGCACATGAAACACCCTTGATTTTAAAGGTTTTTCTTGCCCTTGGAAGACTCAACATCATGCTTCTTTATCCCTTTGTAACCCCACTTTGCTTCTTTCCATCTTTCTTCCAATCACTTCTTCTCTTTCCTATTGTTCTTCTTCGAGTTTAAAGAAAAGGTATTATGATTATATTTATTCATCCAGTAGTCCACTAAGGATTTAACAACTAAAATAGCACTTAAGAGGTCTTTTACATTGTGCCTTCAAGTCTCTAACATTGCCTAATATTGCAGCTAGAAAATGAAATTGAAAAATTTATCTTCCTACGACATGTTTTGAATATTAAACATTAAGGAACTGAACTCCTTGACATATTTCCTTACAATGCCTATATGTTTAAGTCACTTCAAGTCATTTCTTGCAACCTAAGAAGATTTGTTAGAAAGGAACTAGTCCTTTATTTCCTTATTTTCTTTTGAAACCTTTCTTATGACTCAATTTTTAGTCTGTCAGCACTCAAATCATCAGACAAATGAGTTCTCCTTCAGAGTTTAGCGTCCTTGCACAAATACATACTAGTGATGGTTACTTTTTCAGCATAAAGTATTGTTTCATATCCCATAAAATATTCTCTAGCATTGATCAATACCTCAAGCGAGTTCTCAACTATGTTTTTCATCTTCTACCCTTGAGACAATATGATCAATACCTCAATTCGTGTAATGCATTCTTTAATTTTGTTGTTTCCCCTGACCATCATCAATAGGGCTCTAATACTAGTTATTACAAGTCTATTTTTTGCTAAGGTAAAATCAGCCTACGAGGGAGTTAAGTTTGCCTACTTGATTTAGCCAAAAGATACCTATAATCACTTTGCATTAAGGCAATTTATTATTAACCAACACAAAGTAATACAAGAATGAAATTAAGGTAACACAAGCATACAAGTTTCACTCTTAACTTGTTTATTAATTAGAATACATTAATGGGACTCCTCATATAGAATTCATAAGACACAACATGCTTATATAACAATGCAATTTATATGAGCAGTTATCACATCACAATTTTTTACCCTAATCATATCCTATCTTAATAGTTGACACCTATAATTGCTAAAGGGATACTAGAAAACTTTTTTTATAGATAAGAGTAACCACTCTACCATGTAGGTAGTTTGCCACCAGGCCTAGTTTAAATACTATAAAATTAGACTGTAGCCATAACTTTTCATAACCATTACCATGTCTCACAATGGAGTTAGTTTACCTCAAACTAACTCATATATGAATGTCGATCTTTGCACCCATTAATTTTATTATTTGACCAACTGTCAATACCAACTATCACACTTGTGCCATACTCCTAAGTAGTTAGCGCACCACTTAGGCAAAGATAGCCTACTTGTTATCCTTAAGATTCTAGCCATAATGCTTGCATATTTTAATATTACCAATATTAAAAACTAAAGACAAGACTCCTACTAAACTAAAAGTTGGTGATAGAACTTCTGCCACTAATCTTCATAAATCACAGATCGGTGAGCATATTGAGTTTGAAGAGAAGTATAATAGGAATTTGCCACCTCGTAGGCAACCAATTTTGAGTTATAAGGATATAGAATCCTTATATGATGAGGTTTTTAAAAAGAATCATATTATATTTAATGATTTGATCTGCCAGATGTCCACTATCCTTAAATCAATTCTAGTGCGCAATGAGACCATACAGAGGGAATCCAAAAGATAGTTAGATGAGATTATTGGCAGCATGAATCGACTAGTGCTATCTTGGAAGGAAGATTGAATGTTGAAGCACCTAAATAGAAAAATGAAGGCTATAGGGGAAATTCTTCCAATCTCTAATATGGTAATATTCAGATTTTAAGGAGGCCAAATGAGGCTAAATTAAGTCAAACAAGAGGCAAGCAAGCACCTACTAACCTGCCTAAACTAGGTATAATATTTACTTATAATCATAATGGGCAAATGATTAAATTGGGGTCAGAAAATAAGATAGATAAGGCAATTAATAACGGAAACATAAATACCCTACCTCCTTATAGGTATTAATATTGGCCACTAAAGACTGATTAAACATTATTGAGGGATACTTTGAAAAAAAATAGGTATTGACCTTAAACTATTAGCTACGCTGATGTATCCCAAACCTTATCTAGATTGGATTGATAAGATTTTTCCATTCCCTAGGGGGTATAAAGTCCCTAAGCTTGTTCTTTTACCTATAGAAGAACTAAACCAATTGATTATTGAGCATATAGCCTAATTCTCGGTCCAGTTTGAAGAGGCATTGACAAATGACTTATGGCAATTAAGGTTGTTTGGTAATTCATTAACAAAATTGGTCTTCACTTGGTACACACATTTTTATCAAAATTCAATTACCATTTGGGAGGAGTTGGAAGAGAAGTTTCATACTAGGTTTTATCATTTTACCTCAAATATTACCTTAGCCTATTTAACAAGAACTTATCAACTTCCTAGAGAATTAGTGGAAAAGTTTATAATAAAGTTTAAGAAGTTGAGGCCCTAATGTCAAATAGCCATTACTAATTCCAAATTTTTTTCAATTGTGATAAAGGGATTGAATTACTCTATAAGGGAACATTTTGAGGGACATCACTTTAAAGATCTCTTTGAACTCATAAATTAGGCTTCAAGCTATCAAAGGCTTTTTCGAGAAAAATAATAATGCAAAACTTCATCAAAAGGTACCTATTATAATATTGCTTTTGAGGTGTCACACCTGGAAAAAGGATCAACCTTAGATTCGGATAATGAATAAATCAATATGGTTAAATACATTGGAACAAAGCCTAATGAATGCCAGACATTGAGAAGGCCAAATTCTACTAAGAAGAAAAAGAAGAAACCAACTAAAGGAAATCATATTGCAAAGTAGTATTCCTTTAACCTCACAAAGGCTGATGAGATTTTTGATTGTCTATTAAAAGACGGTTAAATTAAACTCTCAGACAATCATATCACACCACCACTAGAGGAAAGAACTAAAAAGTAATACTACAAGTGGCATAATTCTTAGAAACATACTATCAACAATTATGTTGTCTTCAGGAATGTAATTCAAAGGGCAGTTGATAAGGAGAAATTGCTCTTTTCTTCTAAAGGCAAAGTTGTGGTAGTGGAAATCTTAGCCCCTTATTTACATTTGAATATAGTTTATTCAAACAAAGCCAACGTATTAGGGAAAGGAGTGCAATAACCTCATCACTTTTGCCGACCAAAGTAAAAGATTAAAGTTCCTACTCGGTCATATGAAGAAACTGTTAGAAAAGATAAAAAGGTAGTTATGGTTAAGAAAGAGGACATTATATGTCCTCCATGCCATACCAAATTCCAAAATTTCTATGAGGAGCATAATTTGTCTTCCCACACCTAGCCAAAAAGAAGAGATCATCCTCAAAAAGTGCATCTTAAACCAAATGCTACTGAGGAATGGTAGAAGCATAATCTTAGGCTGAATGTGTTCTAAAACTGATGTGTTCATAATCAACTTTGCTTGGCATGATTGGCCAGCAGAAGGCTTTATTTTGATCAATGTTAAGGTAAGTAAAAAGGAATAACTTGATGGTCTATTCGTCCTTGATGTTAAAACTAAGGGAAAAGTACATAAAAGTACCATGTGGTTTAACACTTTTGGCATGAAGGACTATTGACCCTTTGCATGATCATCATATTGATTTATCATATCAACCTTTATTTTGACTTTAATAATCAATTTTTGTTGCTAATATTTTCATTTAAGTGTGATTATACGTTAGATTAAAGTCTTTGATTAAGCAAGCATTAAAGGTTAAATTAAAGCTCAATTGAAGCCCTCAAAGCTCCTCTCAAATGTCCTTAACAATTATATGGATGATCATCACTCAAAAGAGGTCAATTAGAGCTAAAAACATAAAGTTTTCTATAATTCAGTCACCGCTCACAATTGTGATGGTGCTCTTCACGATCCTGAGAAGCACCTGAGCTAAGCTTCTCTTCTCTAGATGAGCCCGAGCCCCTCACGATCTGCCCCTCATGATCGTGAGGAGCCGCTCACAATCCTGAGGACCTCTCCAATGGGTATATTTGAATATAATGGTCATATTTTTTATGCTCATGATTCTGAAGGTGCCGCTCACAATCCTGAGCAGTTGAAATCCTGTAAAAAGTTAAAATGAAATTAAATGAAGATGGAAGTGTTTTTGGATTTTTTGGGGGTTTCTAATAGCTATTTTTTCACCTCCAACTATAAATACAAGGCTTGGAACTTTATTTAAAAAGTTAGAGAGTTGGTGGAGCAAATTGATTATGTTAAATCATTGAACCAAGGTTTATTTCTTTCATAATTTTCTTTGAATATTTATTGTTTGTAAAAAAACTCTTATTGAGTTTGTATCTACCCTTCTTATGAGAATTGGGTGAGTGTTAGAGATAGAATTCTTTCATCTACTCATTCTTTGGGGTTAAAGAAGTAGGTGGTGAGGTTTTTTCTCTTTGTAAAAACACATTGATTGTAAAGGTTATAAGTTAGCCTTGAAAACTCTTGTAGAAAGGTCTAAGTGTGAGCCTTAAAAATACTTGGGAAAAGGTTTTGAGCCTAAAAAAAATACATTGGAGATTGGTTTGTATAGAGCCAAGAAAAATACAAGTTATTGTAAGGTTAGTGTTGATCCTTAAAACACTTTGTTGTACACAATCTTGGTAATAAGATTAGTGTGGGTGATTGAAAATACTAATTTAGGAATAAGTGAGGTAGAGGATGTAGGATTGGTTATAATCCGAACCTCTATAAATAATTGTATTCTTTGTGTGTGTTCTTCTTCTTATCTTTATCTATAGTCTTGTTGTGAATCTTGAGTGTGTTGATTAAGCACTTCTCTCAAACACCTTTTAGTTTTTCCTTATTTTTAATTTTTCCTTAAATCACTCATTAGTCGTATTCCTCCCCTCTAGGGTCACCTTCAATTGGTATCAGAGCTAATATTCTTGGTACTTAGTTGCAAGAATCTAAAAATCCATGGGTAGTGAATCTTTACTTAATTGCAAGAATCTAAAAATCCATGGGGAGTGAATCTTTTTCTTTCCAAACCTATAGACCTTTTTTTATGGGAGTGACTATCCTTTTTGGAAATACAAAATGGAGCTTTATCTTGATAGTGATCCCATTAGATTATTGAATGTAATCTTAGATGGGTGAACCCTCCCATCAAGATTGTGGAAGGCATTCAGGTTCTAAAGGAAAGAAATGAGTGGTCTTAAGAAGAAAAACAGGAGAACCATAAGAACAACAGGGCTATGTCGGTTTTTATTAGGGTGAGCATGGGTCGGAAAAATCCGGGGATTAAAAATCTCCGGTACCATATCAAATTTCGGGAATTTTAAAAATAAAATCACCAGTACTAATACCAAATTTAAAAATCTCCATACCGTACCATACCATTTTTTCAGGACGGTTCGGTACGGGGATTTGGTACTTTCGGAACGGATCGGTGTGGTACAATACGGTTCAGAAATTCGAGAACTTAAATACATTTTATAGTACTAAATTGAAAATAATAACAATATTACTTTCTATTTAATAATAATAATAAATCAATATTGATAAATATTATTATAAGACTAATTTTAAGAAAAATTTTCTTATTTATACAAAGAAAT
>CATIWO010310972.1:0-23178 GCA_949673435.1 Macaranga tanarius
TTGAAGAGTTTCAATACTCTTCTCGGTTTGGTTCTCTACTTGGGCCTTGAACTCCTTGAACTTTTCAAAGGATTCACTCTTGTTCTTTATAAGAAACAAGTGCTCATACCTTGATAGATCATCTATAAAGGTAATGAAGTAGTAGAAGCCACCTCTAGCCTTTTCTTTAAATGGCCCATATACATCACTATGTATGATTTACAACATATCATTGGCTCTTACCATTTGTCCAACAAATGGTGATCTAGTCATCTTGCCTTGAAGACAAGCCTCACAAGTTAGATTGGATGCAGATTCAAGATTGCTCAAGATTTCCATCCTTTCCAACTTCGTAATCCTATCTTCCGCAATATGACATAATCTCAAGTGCCATAGATATTTAGAGTTAGAGGTGTTTTCAAGTAACATTGCATTCACATTAGTTTGGGGCTCAATGTTATTAGTCATATTATTAACATAATATAATCCATGTATCATATAACCTATACCAATCAATTCATTTCCAAAATAAATTTTACATGCATCTCTACTAAAGAGGAATTCATAACCCTTATTAGTCAAACTAGAGATAGAGATAATGTTTTTAAAGGCATTAGGTACATACAACACATTATCCAATAACAAAATATGATCAATGAAATTAATAGAAGTAGATCTTATAGCCTTGGCCGCAACACTTGCTCCATTTCTAAGCTTTAAGGTTACTTTGTTGGGCCTCAACCTTCTCTCATTTGCCAGATCCTATAAGGATGAACAAATGTGAGAACTAGCACCAGCATCTAATACCCATGCATTAGATGAGCTCTTAGAACATTTAGAAGTAAATAAACTAGAGAAAGTCTTACCTTCCCCATCCTTGCCTTTTCCCTTAGTCTTGAGGGACTCAAAGTACTTTGGGCAGTTTCTCTTCCAATACCCCTCACCTTGGCAGTGGAAACACTTTCCTTTGCCCTTATCTTCCCTTATGGTGGCCTTGCCCTTGTGCTTGGCTATCCCACCCTTGGGCTGGACAACACTTGTCTTCCCTTGTTATTTTTATTGGCCTTCTTCTCAGTCCCACTAGAAGAGGCAATAAGTGCAACCTCCTTCCCTTTACTCCCTTAGATGGCCTTTTGGGTCGTCATGAGCATATTTAATAGCTCCGCAAGAGTGCACTCTATTTTGTTCATATGGAAGTTGGCGATGGTTTGTCTGAACGATTCGGGAAGGGATTAGAGGATCATATCCACTTGGAGGTGGAAGTCCATTATGAAGTCTAGACTTTCTAGCTCCTCCATTGATCATATAATGGAGTTCACATGGGCTCCCACTTCCTCTCCCTCTCTCATCTTAGCACGGAAAAGCTGCTTAGATATCTCATAACTAGCAGTCCTACTATGTTCACTAAACAACTCTTGTAGGTGTAGTAGGATTTCCCTTGCACTAGTGTACTTCTCATATTGCCGATGTAACTTGGTGGTCATGGAAGCCCACATTATGCAACTTGCTTGCATATCGTCATCCTTCCATTTAGCAAGAGTGTCATGTTTCTCTTCTGAAACATTTTCAGGGAAAGGACCCGGGTAGGCTTTGCTCTATCACATAGAGTATCTTTTCAAAAGCTAAAATAACTTTTAGGTTCCTTAGCCAGTCTATGAAATTTGGGCCCATGAGTCGATTGTTGTCGAGTATGATTGATAATGGGTCTGAAGGTCTCATTTATCAATTTCTGCAAAAGGTAACAAAATTATTTAGTTATAGCCATTGTTATCACCATTAGATTTGGCCTTTAATCATAATAAGCTCCCACTAACTTGGTGAATCCTACACTTCCAAGTAGGAAATGGAAATCCCTTGTTGGATGGATTTCTAGTGGGTAATGGAGTTCTTAATGGGCCACTAATGGCCCTCAGGTACACATTGCCATTCTTGGAATATTAGTTCTCATTAAGTGGCAACTCTTGTCCATCACATCTTATATGAGGTTCCATTAATCTGGCTCCTAATATTATGGGCCTTAAGTATGCATTACCATTCTTGGCCTTTGGTATTAGTTAGGTCCATACTATTGGATCAGTGAAGTGTGTGGATTTGAACACTACAAACCTCAGGTATGCCTAGTGTATCCATACACCAACAATATCTCATGCTTAACAATAACACTACATGAATCTCTTGGGCCTTATGTACACTCTTATGTATCCATAGCCAATGTACATAAGCCCAAAACCATGCAAGTTATATATCCAATGGAGAGCCTAGACTTAAATTTTAATTGGAAGATTTTTGGGTCAATTTGTTTTAAGGTCTCACTTTGCACATTAGCATTTTTACAACATACATATCTCATACATGCATTGCATGCCAACATACATTCATCTATATACATATCATATACATGCATAGCATGCTTCAACATACATATCATATATATACATTGAACATGCAAGATGAATGCATAAATAAGGAGTGATCATGGGCTTTTTCTAATCCTATTCTAACATTTAAAATATATTACAAGTGGGCCTAGCCTAAAAAAAGCCTTCATTCCATGAGCCTCCTTATCCACCATCATTATGGGCCTTGCCTCCAAGCCTTCAAGATTGAATGGGCCTCTAATTGAACTATTCAATCTTACATTCCATTCTTGGCATTCCAAGGCAAATAATCTACATCCTAAAACTATATAGTTAACATTTAATTACATAATTAATAATAATAAAAATAATAATTATTTACATTCCATAAGATGTAAACTAAGTTCATGATCATTCCTTGTATATATGACAAGCAAACATTCAATAAAATAGTACTACTACAGTACCAAATGAACAGTGTATGGTGAACAATATAGAGCATTTTCATTTAAAACTTTTAATGCATCTTTAGTCACAACTCTTGCAACTAACAACATGTTTAATCACAACATTTGTAATTAACAATATGTTTAATCATAACACTTGTAATTAACATAATTTTTAGCATGTAATTCATGTGATAATAGGATCTTGATACCACTTGAATGAAAGTGTGATAGTGTAACAATTAAAAATGTGGAATTTAAAAAATTTGATTGCATGCAACATTTGCATCAAACACAAAACACTTTCATGCACTTAGATCATATCATATGCACTCTTACATAGCTAAACATGTATCAAGGATTAAATTATTAATCAACAATCAACTAAGTCATGCATTTAAAATACAAGACCTAGCAACTAAAGAATTAGTAACACTTACTTATTGAGATTTAGTTATTGTTGATCTACTAGCTCCTAACTCCCCAAATATGAAGCCTTTGACTTGATACACATGGATTGCACAAGGAAGAAGACCTCCGAGGATGGTGATGCTCTAGCCATAGGCCTCTCCTCTTTAACCCAAGGTGCTTGCAAGAACCTCACCAAGCTAGGATATATGGAACAATGAAGTAACCTCCAAAGGATGATGGATTAGAAAGCACACAACACTTGTGTATGTTTGAATTCTCTACACATGAAGAAGAAGAAGGAAGAAGACACTCTCTTGCCTTTTCTCTCTTTTGTTAGAATATTAAATTACTTTCTAATGTCCAAAAATAGAGTTATCTCTCTCTTTTGTCTCCACAAACTCCACTAACTATCAATATAAAAATTAATATGATAATAGATATGACTTAAGTGCCTCACACTCAAGTCATATACATTAGGAGTTAGAGTATTGTCTCTATAATCTCCACTAACTATCAATATTAAATAATTTGATAATAGCTTGAGTATCTCATACTCAAGCCATATGCATAGCCATAGCTTGGGTGTCTCACATTCAAGCCACATGCATTACTATAGCTTGAGTATCTCACACTCAAGCTACATGCATTGCTATAAATTGAGTGTCTCACACTCAATCTATATGCATGGCGTTGCTTTTCAAGTGAGTGGGTTGTCTTTGGTTACATGGATAACTTTAGCCTTGATATCATTAACACTTAATGGATATGGGCTAAGGTTATGGGCATATGGGCTTCTCTACACTTGGAGAAGGCCTACTCCATACCAAATTAAATATTTTATAGGCTTATTTAAACTCTTTAAATAAAATCCATCCTAAGTCCATTTCAAGTCCATCTTCACCAATATATATGGTCTATCTCATGGCCCATCTTTATCAATATATATGGTCCATCTCATGGGCAATATTTGAATGAATTTGGAGGCAAATATAAATCTAGTCCTTAAACTTAATATCACATATTAAAGCAAGTCCAAATTAATATTTATTTAATTACAATTAAGTCCTAATCTTTGAATTTAGATTTCGGGATATGCTAGATCCCCGCATACGCACAAATCCAATTCAATTAATTTAATTACTTAATTAAACTCTTTAATTAATAATCAAATTAATATTAATCTTCTCAAGTGCAACCCTTGTGTGTGTGACTTACTAGGATAAAGACTAAATGGCAATGGGAAATAATATTAACACTTCATATTATGGAAACTCCTTTCCATACTAAATGTAAAAATTCCAATTAATCATATTTAGTTTCCATAAGTCGTGAGTGACCCCCAGCATAAATGTCACGACTACCCAAATAGAAATGAATGCTTTATATAGATCCACAAGAACCATAAAGCATAATTACTGTGCACTAAATTTCCATTCATTAGAAGATCTCGATATTGGCTAGTGTAATGGTTTAGTCAGACTCTAGCTGCCTCAATCATATGACCTCATCTTAAGTTCAATTCTCGATAAAACACAACTTCTACTAAAAACTCTTTCTAGCAACAAAACTCTTTTATGGTAAGTCAAGTTTGATCTGGCCAGGTACTTATTCATCAAGAATAACTTAGATAGCATAGGATCTTATCTCGATTTACTCCAGGTAATGAATTCTATCTTTGCCGATCACTTATTCCTATATATAACCAACTAGAGCCACCACACGCCATATACCCATACATTGCTAGCACAGGTATGTAACCGGTAACAAACTCAAACAACTATATGTGGATGACCGTGTCACCTTAGATTAAAGGACCATATGCACTATTATGTCCAAGATTATGATTGTTGACAAAAGTGAATTTCCATTAAATCATAAATTTTATATCACAGTTCGATCCACCCATCACATAAGTATCCACATGTCTATTCTGATATCTTATATAAAGTAGCATGAGACTCACTACCTCCGACTATCGATATTATATACCGATCAAGGAAAATAGACAGAGGTTATAGTCTAGCGATTAATACTACCCTTATATTAATCCAATGACTATGAACATTTATAGTATATATACCGAATGAGTTTGTCACTCATATTATCAACTCTTGATAATAAACTCAATCAACATAATACTAAGGGAAAATATTCAAATAAACGTAACACTTAATTTAAATGAATATTTTATTTCCATAAGGATAAATTTACAATGTCTACATACATGAATGGCCCTAGGGCACATCTATACTAACAGATGCCACTCCGAGCTATAGATGGCAGAGGTCACGGTGGTCGAGGCCGTGGTGGTCGAGGTTGTCGTCATAGTGTTGAGAGGTTAGAGGATATTGGTGAACCTCATAGGAATCCTATTTCATCTTTACCTTTAAAAAGGATGGATGAGCATGAGTTTCCTGAAGGTAGTGAGTTTATAGATGATACTGCCTCACAAAGAGATTATTCTAGGGCAAATCCACCCCTACAAGCTAATCCACCACCTCCAGCAGCTTAAGTACCACCTATTCTACCTATTGTTGTTCAAATTGATGCTGGATTAGGTGCAACTATAGCCCAAGCCATTACATCTACCATGACAGCTAGAGAACAATAGAGGCCTTGGGATATAATGAAACATTACAAACATTTAGGAGCTGAGAATTTTGATGGCTCTCTAAATGTTGAAAAAGCTGTTGAGTGGCTTAAGAAGATCGAGAAAGTTTTTGCCACTATGGAAATCTCAGACAGGGAGAAGGTTAGTACAATAAAGATGTTTTTGCAAGGAATAGTAAATAGTTGGATGGATCAGGCATATTGCCTTCATGGTGATGAAATGACTTGGTAAGCATTTTTAACCGAATTTTAAAAGGAGTATATTTCAAAGAGATATAGGAAAAGGGAAGCAAGATGCCTTCTTTAGGTTGGCATAAGAGGATATGACCGTTAGAGAGTATATAGATAAGTTGGAAGATCTATATCAATTTATGGCCGATATGCTTCCTTTTGAGGAGAATAAGTATAATCGATTTTTAAATGGCTTGCATGTGACTATTCAATCTGGTCTGGATTCTTTTGAGAGTACCACTTATAGGAGCTTAGTAGAACAAGCTATGGAGGTTGAGAAGCTGAAAAAAGAGGAAAGAGAAGTGTTTCAAAAAGGTTAAAAGTACGGTCAGACTTCCTTCTCTTATAGTGATAAGCAAACTAGCAGAGGGGTTAACACAGTACTACCTGGATCTGGTTATGGTAATCATGGCCAAGATTCATACATGAGCATAGGACAACAGGCTAATCAGTCATAAATGAGCCAAATTTTTGTAAGGCAACCATTTGTTAGCTCTGTTAGTGCCCAGAGACAATCTTGGAGTGGTACACTCTCAAATAATTAAGGGGGAATCACATATCCCCAATGCTCAAACTGTGGCAAGTTTCATAAAGGAGAGTGTAAGAAGAGATCAATTAGTTATTTTGAGTATGGAGAAATTGGGCATTTTAAAAGAGATTGTCCTCAATTGGTACATTTTGGTGGTTCAGGTCGAGGAACTACAGCTCCCATGAATTAGAGTGGTAGGAGGAATTTTCCACCAATTAAACATATTACTACTAATTCTAGCCCTAGTGTCGGTAGAGGTAGTGCAGTTGCTGCAACATCCTACCAAGGACAAAGTGCCCAACCAAATTAACCTTTAACTCAAGCCAGGGTTTATGTAATGACCCAAGGAGAAACATTGGCATATCCAGGCGTTGATACTGGTATGTTTATTATCTTTGATCGAGATGTTTATATGTTATTTAACCTAAGATTGTGATTATATTTGTATATGATATACTAGTGTGTTCTTAAAGTATAGAGGAATATAAAGAACATCTGAGGCTAGTATTGTAAATTTTGAGGATGCAATTTCTTAAGAGGGAGAGAAATGTAACATCTTGGTCTAGAAATTTATTTAATTATATTAAGTAATAGGATTAGAAATAAGTTTGAGGGCCTTTTTGGTTATTTTAAAAATAGGGGGACTAAAATGGATATTTTCCAAAATGATAAAAAAGAGAAGAAAAAGCGTACCTTCTTCTTTATTTTTCGTCAGTTTCTTCATTTTCACTAAGCTCTTATGTCATCATTTTTCTTCACCTTTTCTCACTTTTCTTTTTCCTCTAATTGTTTTATCAACAATCAAAGAGTAATTTTAAGGTTTCTTTTACAAATTCAAAGGTATATAAAAGAGTTTTTGGTAAGTAAAGTTATTTTGTTTTAAGTTTTTGAATTTGTATAGAATTTGATATTTTGAATAATTTTGAGTTTTAAACTTGTTTATGCTAAAACAAACCCCCATATGATGTCAAAAATGATGTTTGGTATTGATTTGGATTGATTTCTAATGTTTTCGGTCGATTCAGATCGAATTTTTACATTTTTAGGTAGTTGAGTCGGTGCCTCAGTACTGCTGAGGCAGTGACTCAGTGCACTGAGGAGGCACCTCAGCATACTGAGGAGGCGCCTCAGTGAGCCTCCCAAGCCCTAAAACCCTAATTTGAGCAGTTTTAGACCATTTTTGGGGCCTATGTCATATCTTTTAACTGTAGATCAGTTAAATTGAGTAGAATTGAGATTATAAGCTTGTGTTCTTATGATTTTGCTCTTGGATGTTAGGAGTAACTTCAACCCCAGCCGTAAAGCATAACGCAACCCCTCCAAACTAGAATTGTCAGTTGCCTTGTTAAGTGAGTGGATATTAGGAGAACAATGGTTTTGAATTTCATATATGTTTATATACTTATGGTTTGAATCTTTTATATGTATTTATTGAGTCTCATATATGTATATATACTTATGTTTTACAAATGATCAATGTTTAATAATTTCTTTATACATTATTTGCTATTATGTATTTTCTAGTTATCCAGAACCATATGGATTTAAGTTTATTTATAACTATACACATGAGAATTTAGTTTTTTGAAATATTTGATTTTTAAAATGCACTCAGTAAGGTGCCTTTGAAATCATACCTTGAATGTTGGGTGCAAAATAAAATAAAATATATTACCGACGGGTAATGTCTCCGCGCATGCGTATGACGAAGAATGAGCACTTTGGGTAGCCAGGTGAGACATTCAGCACCTAAAGTTGCATGAGATTTATGGGATACTACCTGAGTATACATTGGCATATATATATATATATATGTAATTATATATATATTGATCTTGATGATTTTGTTTATGATTTCTTTGATTTTTTTCAAGCCGTGTTAAAGGATTCTAAGGAAAGTACATGGATATTTTGTATTTATAACAGAGAATATTGGATGAGAAGTGTTTATTTTAATACTAAAGCTATTTTCCATTTTATGGATGGAACTTTATTTGATTAAAGATGAATTTATGTATCATGTTATATGATAATATATTAATGCTTTATGGAGTTATACTTATATCCTCTTACTGAGTAGTCATACTCATCTACCTATTTAAACCATTTCAGATCTCTTTTGGTGAATAAGTAGATCCTTGTATAGCGTGTTTGGGAGTGCCCTTGTTGTGGACAATAGAGGAGGTTGAGCCAACAAACTATTATTTTTCGAAAATAGAACGTTTATTTAGAGAAGCCTTAGAGGCCTATGTACAGCTGCTTAAATGGATATTGTAAACTTTAACTTTTATTACAGTATGTTTGTAATGATATTTATTTACTTTATGTTATGAATTCTTTTGGCTTAATAGTAGATTATTAGTCTATTGTTGCACTGATCCTTATGGTAGAGAAAAGGGTGTGACACTCTCTAACACTAATAAACAGCCTGAAGAACTCGGGGGGCAATTCTCTAGATCATCATAAGAGTCATTTGACTCTCACCACCAAATTCAAATCAATTTAGAGGAGAAAGAGAAGTATATTCCTTCACAAAAAAGGGAGAAATTATCTACAACATCGAATGTTATCCAGAATGGCTGCCCTAAAGGCAAGCTAACACTCCCTCATCATGTTTATGCCAATACTAATCATGTTATGCACCGTAACTTGTATGACTATGATGGTGGTGTGCAAGAAAACTTAGGGGGCATGGTTCCATTATATCATAGAGGGATCTTCTAGATACATCAACCGAGTGTATAGAGACCTATGGTAAATATTGCTGCAGAAAATTAGCTACTATCATTTGTGGATGGTTTTCTAACTACAACCAGATTCTAATAGTCAAAGAAGACATGCATAAAAGATCTCTTCAACTAGATTATGATAGCCAACGATAATCTACTAAGAAACTGTCCATGATCCACAATAACAAAGTGAAGAAGAAGAGCTTTAAAGAAGGAGACCCGATGTGGAAGGTAATCTTGTTTATTGGTGTAAAGAGCAGAGAACATGAAAAATGGTCTCCTAACTGGGAGGAAAATTTTAAAATTCATATAATTGCGGAGGGTAACATATATAGGTTATCTATTTTAGAAGGAGAACCGCAAAAAAGGAGCATTAATGGGCGGTACATAAAGAAATATTTTTCCACTATATGGGAAATGATGAAAAAATAAAAGTTTGATGTAAGGCCGTCATCACGGCCATATAGGGAGAACTGTTAGTGTTCAAGATGATGTAAAGCTAAATTACGACTATTTAAAGAATTTCTTCATATAAATGGGCCATGTGGCCTATTTCTCTGTATACATTTTTCATATATTTTATACAAATTAGGTAGGCCAATCGTTCACCTTATCTATTTATTGATTGTTGTTTTTGTTTTCTAAGTTCTGACAAAGAATCAACCGCATTAAGGATCACAAGTAAGTCCAAGTGAAATATATTAAGCAGATGAATAGTATTGGTGGACTCATTTACTCCAAGTTAGATATGGATTTTCTAGAAGGGTTCGCTTCATAAATAAGAAAGATTCTCTTTAGTAACTCTCCTAACGGTTCTTTGATGTGTAATGGTGCTCTATAAGATTTCTCTTCTTTTGTGTTCTAAAATTCTCTTCAAGATAATTTGTTGCAAAGTTTTCTTCAAATATTCTCTATATGGGATTCTCTAATTATTGCAGGAGTCGAGGATCTCTATAAAGATTTCATTAAAGGAACTAAAAAGGCTAGACACTTATGCATATAAATGGGCTTTTACAAGCCATTTCTATGCAGGGGGCATTTGTTTGCACCATACTTTTGATTTGCTTGAAATACATATTCACATATGATTTAAGGACAAAATAATTATTGATTAATTATCAATTAATTAATTAATTAATTTCAATTGAGATACTAGAAGATAATGGTCCAATGGAAGAGTTATTTACAATGATGAATAGATAATTATTAGAGGGAGATAGGAACGTAACTTAATAGAACTTTATTAGCAGAGCTATTGTTAAGTAGAGAAATTGAAGAAAAAAAGTGAAGAGGTAGTGGAATAGTGGGCAATTATAGAAGGAGTCGCTGCATGATGGAGAAATAGATTATGTAAAGAATGGAGCAAGTGGAACTTAGGGAACCGTTACTTAGTGAAGATGTCTAGTGTGGGTGCTATTGCTAAATGGAGCATCAAATAGAGAAACCGATTACGTGAATAATGGAACAAGTGGAGCTTAGGGAACCGTTACTTAGTAGAGATATCTAGTGAGGGAGCTACTGCTAAATGGAGCATCAAGTGGAGAAACTGAAGGAGAAATATGAAGAGTGGAAAAGTGGAGCTATCTAGTTGGGGAAACTATACTTAGTAGAAACATGCATAATGGGGAACTAAGGAGCAATTATTATAGAGATTAATAAATGGAGCTCTTCTTCCAGCAAACAAAGAACATAACCAATTTACACAACCAATTTAACAAACAACTTCATAGATAACAATCTTCAATAATCAATTAGCTTGTTCGTTTGATTCTCATTTTAATTCTTTGTTTATACTTTGAATATATTTCAAACTTTTGTTTATTCAATGAAGTTCTTCAGTTTTCTATGATTCTCTAGTTTCCCATTACAGTTTGTTTAAACCTTCAGTTTTTACTTCCTTTATTGGCATTATTAGTATTAAACTTTACTATCCACCATTCGCAACTAGTTTAGGAACCTAAGTAAGCAGGTCTCTTAGCTTGTGCAAGAATTCCTATTAGAAGTCATATCCCTAAGATTGGTAAACCTTAAATCACCTGGCACGCTCGATATTTCTCCATTACAAAGGGCAGAGACCAATAATTTCTTTAATTATTATATGTGAGAAAAACCACATAAGCATTATAGTAAATTATATAGTTAAAAAAGAGATTTACATTAATTAAATATCAGTATAAAAAAAGAGAAAAAGTGATTAGATTTATTCTTAACTTAAAATTGATTATCTTTTATTTTCTACTTTTAAAATTATATCAATTTGATTCTATTGGCCATGCAGGTGGGCTGGCTCTTTTATGGTAGATAGAGTGGCAGGTAGAAACCTTTCTTATTCTAATAATCATATTGATTTTCAATTTAAGGCTGAAAATGAAGCAATAAATTGGAGAGGTATTAGAATATATGGGGAATCAAAGGTGGAACATCGAGATCATATATAGGTTTTATTACACAGTTTAAAGGTGGTTTTAATGTTACCTTGGTTTTGTTTTGAGGATTTTAATACAGTTCTTAGAGCCTTTAAGAAAAGTAGTATGTGCTCAATTAATAACAAGGATATTGAGATATTTCAACGATCTTTGGAGAATAGTGATTTAGATTACATAGTTAATAGGGTTATGATTTCACTTGGTATGATAAAAAATTGGGTATAATGTATGTACATGAATGGCTTGATCATTTTTGCTACAATCCAGCATGGAGATATTTGTTCCCATCCTTCAAAAATTCCCATTTATTTTCCTTTACGTCAAATCACCTTCCTATTCTCCTTTAGTTTAATGAAGATTTAAAAACTTAACATGGTAAATCAAAAATTTTCTAGCTTGAAGCCATATGGTTAAACTATGATGACTTGGAATATGTGATCCAATTGGGTTGGATAGAGTCGGGAATAAGTGCTTGTTCAAGTGCTATAGATAGGAGAGGGATAGTTTTGGATTATTTTTTCTTTTTAAATTTTCACAGATGAATAGATGCTTTACAAGTTTGGACTATGATAGTTTTTTATAACCTTTATCAGAGAGCTAAATTGCTTCGAAAAGAGCTTGCTCGATGTTCTAAACAGTTTTAATTAATAATGATTCTAATAATGAGTGCCAACTAAGGAATGAGCTAACTGGAATTTTGGCCTTGGAAGAAATAATGTGAAAATAATGTTTGCAGGTTCTTTAGCATTTTAAAGGTGATTAAAATATAAGATATTTTCATAGAAAAGTATCGGCAAGGCGGGAAAACAATACAATTGGTAGTCTATTGGATAAATATAGCAACTGGTGTACTATAGAAATGGGTATTAAGAACATCATTAGAAATTATTTTTTAGAGATTTCTACGAGTGCCTTTCGGGATATGGAATTGCCACTGAGCTATATATATAATTTTTTAAGTGAGTTGGTGGTTGAAGAGTTATCATGTCCTTTCACTGAGGATGAGGTTACTGCAACTCTTCATTAGATGCATTTGGTTAACGCACTTAGATCAAATGGTACGCCTGCTCTCTTTTATTCTAAATTATGGCATATTATAGGCCCTGATATAACTCATATGGCCTTAAGAGCTCACGGTGTCATGTCCCTAAATCTAAATCATATCTTTATCACTTTAATTTTAAAAATTGTATAGTCCGAAATAATGAAGCATTTTAGACCCATTTCTTTATGCAATGTAGCCTATAAACTGTTTAGTAAAGTGATTGCAAATCGACTCTAACTTGTGCTTCCTTTTTTAATACATGAAAGTCAAAGTACTTTTATGCATAGGCATTTTATTCTAAATGATGTCTCAATTTCTTTTGAGTTGTTCCACTATATGAAATTGTATGACAAAGGGTCACAAGGAGTCATGGCTTTTTAAGCTCGATATGAGCAAAGTTTATAACAAAGTGGAGTGGGTTTTTATTCTTGCAATTCCCTGTACTACATATTTTCCTCCACATTTTGTACACCTTATTGCTATGTGTATGTCCATTATTTCATACTCTTTTCTAGTAAATGGTAAACTTAAAGGTTTTTTAAATTCGAATAGAGGACTCTGCCAAGGGGACCCACTATCACCCTATTTATTTTTACTTTATGTAGAAGGGTTATCATATATACTCAGGATTGCTTGTAGAAACAACCATTTACATGGTATTAAGGTGCGCATAAGGAGTCCTACAATATCTCATTTATTCTTTGTACATGATTGTGTTCTATTTGCTTAAGTTAATGTCACAAAGAGTTTGGTCTTACAAAATATTATTAGAAAATATGAATGGGCTTTGAGGTAGAGGTTGAATCTTGAAATGTCTAATATATCTTTTAATGCTAATACCCCTACTACTATAAGGTAAGAGGTGACCAAAATATTAAGAGTGAGTGAGGTGCAGGCACATTCTATATATTTGGGACTTCCAGTGGTTATTAGTCGCAGAAAAAAGATATATTTTTTTAGCCATTAAAGAAAGAATTTGGAGAAAAATGCAAGGCTATAAGGAGAAGTTGCAATCTCGAGCTAGTAAAGAAGTGCATATAAAAGTTGTAATCTAGAGCTTACTAACTTATCTCATAAGTTTTCCCTTCTTATCTTCTTTTTATGATGAACTTCAAGCTATGGTGATGAGGTTTTAGTGGGGAAATTCTACTAATGATTGAAAAATTAATCAATAGCCTGCTTATAAATTTCTCTTTCATTTACCTCCAATGACTTAGAATGATAATGCAATAGCCTTTCTCTTGATTGATCTGATTTTACATCATTGGAATTAAAACTTTAATTAAACATTGATTCCTTACGTTTGAAGCAGATTGTATTCTAGGCACTCCTATTAGGTTAGACATTTAAGGGACTCTCTTTACTGGCTTCCAGAATGATCGTGCTTTTTTACAATGAAAATAATTAACCATATAGCCTTTTGATTACTAAAGTCATCCCTAGGAGCCTCTTCCTCGATCTCTAAACCTAGGAGAAAGATCTAGAATTTGAACATTCATCCCAAAATTTGTCATTTCTTATGGATAGTCCTTGACCATTTATTACTAACTCAACAACATTTATAATAGAGGCCCTCTAACCAATAAATATTGTTGCTGGTGTAGAATAATGGAAATTGACGAGAATGTGTTTATGGACTGCTCTTTTGCATAACAGGTTTGGGACAGTTAAAAATGATGGTTTGAGTTTCCAATTTCTAGTACTATGATAGACAATTGGTTTGGCATTTACTAGCAAGGCATAATAATGACTCTATAAAACAGCTGGTGATGGTTCTCTATGTCACATCCGTCCATCCGAAATGCCTAAATTGGTGGAACGAAGTGGACGGAAAATATAATAAATGAATAATAAACATATGAATGAGTTAAGAAATTTGAAAGAGCAAAACTAATGTGGGACTTAATTGCATGGACTAAGAGATATTGAGCTAATAAGTAAGAAAGAAAGGAAAATAATTAATGAAAGATTAATTAGGGAAGGACTAAGAAATTAGGAATTTGAAAGAAGGAAAATTTTAAGATAATGAGGTGTCATTGAGGGAAAGATTTAAGTATTAAAGAGTGATATACTGTAATTATATCATTAAATAAAAAAAAAGACAATGTATTTATAAAACAAGGAAAGGATGACGATGAAAGGAAGAAGAAGCAAGGAGAATCAAAGAATTAGGTAAATAAAAAGAGAGGGAGCTAGAAGCTGATCTTGAAGGATCGAAGAAGAAAAAAAGGACTTAAGTGAAGAAATAAAGGGAAGCAGAAGCTGTACAAAATGGGGGATTTAGAGAGGAGAGTTAAGAGCTGATTTTAATTAAATTTAGCATAGGTAAATTCTTATAATTATAATTTGTGTAAATAACTACATGCATGTAGTATTTAGGGATGAATTTGAGTTTAAATCTTAGGTTCAATACATGGGATTTTTAATAATATATGTAGGAGATGACAAAATTAAAGGGAATAATGCATAAGAAAGGATAGTGGCAAGCAGAGCTAAGGAGAAACCAATGAATGAATTTTTCTATCCTTCCATTTTGAATTTATTCTAGATTTCTTATTATGATGCTTTCTTGATGATTAATTGTTTAGGTTTTCTTAAGAACCATTTTCTTCATGGATGTTTTTGTTCTTTCCTTAGGTCTATATTTGAAATTGATTGTTCATAGCAATTAATAGATAGTTGAGTTTTCTTTGTGCTAAATGATGGTGTATGATCTTGTAATTTTGGACCAAATAATGAATTTCTTTAATATTTTCTTTCCTTAAGTTAATCTTGTAATTCTTTCCTTTTATCATTCTTTATATACTGATGGATTTCAAATTAAGAGCAAACAATTTTCCATCTCTATTTCATTTTTCCTTAATTATCAGCTTAGAAAGAATGGTAGTTTTGGTTCTTTTTTGGGGACTAAGCACTCCAATGAATTGTTGTTGTTTTCTTGGATTTCTTATTCATTGTTAATTGTTGTTGACAATTAGCAAATAGTTGAGTCTCTTTTCTAGTAAATGATGATGCTTAATGCTGAAATTTTGACCCAAAATAATAAAAATTTACCTGAAATTGTAAACCAATACTAGAAAATAAACCATAAAGACAAAGAAACAAAACTAGAATTAAAAAAATAATTGGGGAAAGTTGGTGAGCAAAGTATCTGGTGCTGGAAATGAAGTTTAAGTTTTGTAAGTTTTAAGTATGAACTCTGAAATCATATGTATACATAAGCTCATATGTAAATCTATTAACATTTACTTTTATGGATTATATACTTAAACATATAAATATATATTAATTCTCATTGTTTTAATATTAGATAAGTAGAGGTGGGATTTATCATAAGATGCTGATGATGATAAATGCAAAAACTTTTTAATTAAATGTTTGGGATTTAAGAGAAACGACCTTAGAGCACTTATGCCAAGAGTAATACGAAAACTCTTGAATATCAAATTATGTATGTCTTGAAATGAACTCAAGAACCTAGTAAAATAAAAAATATATATATAACATACCGAGAATACATCTTAACCGCAAATTAAAATAAAGTCAAGTTTTCTATAGGATAAGCATGAAATGCTAATAAATGTTCTAGATAACGCTAATACTATATCAAATAGAAACCTAAATGATTATGAAAAATCTTGTACTAGAGCTTACCTAATTGTATAAGCAAAATTACAACTTAATTAAACATATTTAAATTTTAAAAATAAAAACAAAGGAATTATTAATTCCAAAAAAGAAAAAAAAAAAGAAAGAAGTCGGTTTTCATGAGTTACAACTAGGAATTCCTATTTTTTTATTACTGCATCGACCATAGACCAATTCCTCTTTTCTTTTATTGGGGAGTATTAAAAAGACCAAAGCTATACTCGAAATTAATTATTGTTAGAAAAATGCTCAACAAGACCTTTAATTAAAACATAAGTACAGTAAATCACATAACTAACATAATTACCTAAAATTATAAACTAGAACTTCAACACCAAACTGCCTATTCATATTTAAGCTTATGTGTAACGAAACACACCAGAGCTTAAGAATTTAATTATTTTTTTTGTATCTTAATTTTAGTTAAGCTTAAACTACATATTAATAAGTGATGAAACATTTCCTTTAGAATCCTTCTTAAATTTCGATCATAAATTTATAAATTAAAATTTAAGTCTTCAATAGTTAGGCTTTGGAGGTTTAACAAATGCACTATATATGTAAATTTCATCGAGTGTAACAGTCAATTGATAAACTTAAGCGGGCAAAGAGATTTTGGTGAATGTTTTCATAAATAAAATTAATTTAAAGTTATGTGCACACATATAAGAGCCAGGTGTAGTAAGACCATGTCCAAAATGTGGCAGGGTTTAGTAAACTATAAAACGGTATCTAGGAGAGTGCATTTCACCCTTAAGATTTTGATGTAAGACCGCCTAGGGTATGACATTCCAACAAATTAACTAGCTCCTTTCGAGAAATGTGATATAATATAAACATGGTTATGGTATTTAATTATTGTATCGTGTAGAGCCAGGTCAGGTACATTTTAAATAATTATCATATGCATATAGACATTTTAGGCCTTCGGTATGCTGAATGGTACCCATCACAACAATGTCACTTGTATACATGTTTGTTGTGCTCTACAGTGGATATAAAATTTATTCATGCTTTAACTATTTATTTTCAAAGGAATTATTATGGCCCACGTGTTTATGGAGTTATATCCTGAAATTTTATCAACTAGCTCCTTTATGAATTATGTATAAAAAAATATTTTGAGTAACCTAAGCATTCAATACATTTAAGCATAAACAATACCTAGAATGAGATAAATATATTTACATAACATAAATTATTTCTAAATAGTGAATAGTTAAAGAAAATAACTAAAGAACTCTCGTGTAATACAAATGAGTCGATTATAAGTTAAATATAATTACATAAATAAGCAAATATAATTGGAATGAAATATATTTTATTAATAAGTATAACTATATTTTATTGATTATATTTTTATAAATTACCTCAATGCATTCCCCCGAATGTTACTATTGATTTATTCTTTACTCTTCTAAGATTTTTAACTATTGAATTAATATTTATTGTTGAACAACGTCGATATTTGTATTCCATTCACTCACTAGGTATTTTTTTTATGAAAATACTCATCATTCCCTTTATATTATTTTTTCAAAGTAAATATTTGTGGTAGTTAGCAATTTGTGGGATAGTTATAGCTTGCCATGACTACTTATGAGATGCAAAGATCTAGAAGATAATCTCCATGAAGCGATCAGATTTATCAGTATATGGATGAAGGATGGTTGTAACATCCTAGTCTAGGAATTTATTTAATTATATTAAGTAATAGGATTAGAAATAAGTTTGAGGGCCTTTTTGGTTATTTTGAAAATAGGTGGGCTAAAATGGATATTTGCCAAAATGATTAAAAAAAAGAAGAAAAAGCTTACCTTCTTCTTTATTTTTCTGTCAGTTTCTTCATTTTCACTAAGCTCTTCTGTCTTTATTTTTCTTCACCTTTTCTCACCTTTCTTTTTTTTCTAATTCTTTCATCAATAATCAAAGAGTAATTTTAAGGTTTCTTTTGCAAATTTTAGGGTATATACAAGAGTTTTTGGTAAGTAAAGTTATTTTGTTTCAAGTTTTTGAGTTTGTATAGAATTTGATATTTTGATTGAATTTTTGAGTTTTAAACTTATTTATACGAAAATAAACCCCGTATGATGTCAAAAATGATGTTTGGAATTGATTTGGATTGAGGAGGCACCTCAGTGAGCCTCCCAAGCCCTAAAACCCTAATTTTAGTAGTTTTAAACCATTTTTCCATGTCCTATATCATATCTTTTAACTATAGATCAGTTAAATTGAGTAGAATTCAAATTATAAGCTAATGGTCTTATGATTTTGCTCCTGGATGTTAGAAAGAACTTCAACCCCAGTCGTAGAGTATAACGCAACCCCTCCCAACTAGAATTGTCAGTTGTCTTGTCAGGTGAGTGTATATTAGTATAACAATGGTTTTGAATTTCAGATATATATATATATATATATATATATATACTTATGGTTTGAATCTGTGATATGTATTTATTGAATCTCAGATATATATATATATATACTTATGTTTTACAAATGATCGATGTTTAATAATTTCCTTATACATTATTTGCTATTACGTATTTTCTAGTTATCTAGAACCATATGGTGTTAAGTTTATTTTGAACTATACACATAAGAATTTAGTTTTCTGAAATACTTAATTTTTAAAATACACTCAGTAAGGTGCCTATGAAATCACAGCTTGAATGTCGGGTGCAAAATAAAATAAAATATATTACCGACCGACAATGTCTCTGCGTATGCATATGATGAAGAATTAGCACTTTGGGTAGCTAGGTGAGACATTCAGCTCCCAAAGTTGCATGGGATTTATAGGATATTACCTAAGTGTACATTGGCAAATATATATATGAATTATATGTATATTGATTTTGATGATTTTGTCTATGATAACCTTGATTTATTTCAAGCCATGTTAAAGGATTCTGAGAAACGTTTGTGGATATTTTTTATTTATAAGAAATAATGTTGGATGAGAAGTGTTCATTTTTATACTCAAACTGTTTTGCATTTTATGGATGGAACTTTATTTGATTAAAGATAAATTTCTGTATCATGTTATATTATAATATATTAATGCTTTATGTAGTTATACTTATATCCTCTTACCGAGTAGTCGTACTCATCCACCCATTTAAACCATTTCAGATATCTTTTAGTGAATCAGTAGATTCTTGTATAGTGTGTTTTGGAGTGCCTTTATTGTGAACAATAGAGGAGGTTGAGCCAACAATCTATTGCTGTTGTAACTTGACTTATTCCTATATGTAATAAATGGATGACTAAAACAAGGTCAAAGTGTTGATAGTTATAATTTATAGGAATATACTATGTGAAAGTGGGAGAAAAATTTAAAGGTTAACTATTTTTAGGAGACTTGATGATTGAGGATTTAAGATTAGTTTATGATTGTGGTTGATAGATATCAAAGATGTTAACGAGTCTACTGAAATTTTACATCTATTAGCAGTTGGAATTTATATTTGATGGTGTAATAGGTTGATTTATTATACTATATAGTATAAATACTTCAGAAGGCATATTGGCTACTTTATAAGTAAGGCCAATATTAATGGAAAGGATAGTGCAAGCACAAAAGACTGATGCTAAAGTAGAAAAGTTGTATGATGACATTTAGAATGGAAGAAATAAGGATATAACTTATGACAGTGATGGAGTGTTTGTGTCGAATATGGATGAATTAAGAAGAGAAATTTTAGAGGAAGCACATTGTTCTGCTTATGCAATGTAACCAAGTAGCACAAAGATGTATAGAATTTCAAGAGCATTATTGGTGGAAAGGAATGAAGATAGACATAGCAGATTATGTTTCTAAGTGCTTAACTTGTCAGTAAGTTAAAGCTGAGCATAGGCATCTAACTGGTTTATTGCAATCTTTACCAATACTAGAATGGAAATGGGAACATATAACTATGGATTTTTTGGTTGGGTTACCAAGCACTCAATAAGGAAATGATGCAGTATAGGTGATTATGGATAGATTAACTAAGTCAACACATTTTTTACCAATAAAGATTAGTTATAACTTAAGTAAGTTGGTAGAATTGTATATTAAGGAAGTGATAATATTGCATGGAACACTGGTTTTAATTATGTCGAATCATGATCTAAGATTTACCTCATGATTCTGGCTAAGTTTACAAGAAGTTTTAGGTACTAGATTAAGGTTTAGTATTGCTTTTCACCCTCAAACTGATAGATAATCTGAAAGAACAATACAAGTATTAGAGGATATGTTGAGAGCTAGTGCCTTGGATTTTGGTAGAAATAAGGATAAATAAGTGCCTTTAATGGAATTTACTTATAATAATAGTTACTAAAGTAGTTTAGATATGGCAACATTTGAGGCTCTATATGGCAGGAAGTGTCGACCACCAATTTGTTAGGAATAAGCTGGTGAAAGAAAGTTGTTGGGTCTTGAATTGGTTCAGTTAACTACGAATAATATCCGAGTGGTACGGGCAAATCTTAAAGTGGCTCAGGATAGACAATGGAGTTATGCTAATCTTAAGCAAGCTGATATTGAGTTTAATGTGGGTGATGAGGTTTTCTTAAAGATATCTCTATAGAAAGCCATAATAAGGTTTGGTGAGCAAAGGAAATTAAACCTACGATACATTGGGCCATATAAAGTGGTTGAATGTATTGGACCCATAGATTATCGATTAGCCTTACCACCAAAATTAGTGGGAGTGTAGTATATATTTCATGTGGTGATGTTGAGAAGATATCGAAGTGATCCCATATATGTGTTGCAAGAACAACCAGTGGAATTGAAAGAAAATTTGAGCTATAAAGTAGTGCCAATGGCTATTTTAGCTAGGGGTCAAAAGGTGCCAAGGAATAAATTTATTCCTTTAGTTAAAGCATTATGGAAAAAACATTCTCAGGAGGAAACTACGTGGAAGAGAAAAGAGGATATTAGATAGCAGTGTCCAAATTCATTGTGACATGAGTAAAGGAGCTTCATGTGAATTTTGAGGGTAAAATTCTTTTTAGAGAGGAAGAATTGTCACATCTGTGTCCTTGAAACTTAGTTGATAGAATTTGAGATTTAGTTAATTAAATAAAATTAAGTTTAGAGAGTAATTGACATAAATTAAAAGTAAATTAAGGATCTATTTGAAAGAGGAAATTAGGAAAAGGGATTTAAGCATAAGAGATAAATAAAGTAAACAGCAATTTGTAAAAAAAAAAAGTAGAAAGCTACGTTAAAAATGTAGGAGAAGAAAAAGAAGAAGAAGAGTGAGCTGATTTTAGAAGCTTGGAGAGGAGGAAGAGCTACAGTAGGCAAGAACAAGATTAATATAGTTAGGGTTTTCATTAATCTAGGTAAATTCATGCATTTTCTTTGAAAATTAAAGTATTTCAAGTTGCACTTTTGAAGAAGATTTTGAAAGTTTGGTTGATCATAGGTAATCAACAAGAGAGGGGAAGAACTTGAAGCATTTAACAGCTAGGAAACTTCATGAATGAAGTTCCTATAAACTTCTTCTTCTTATGATTCAAATTCTCTTTTAGAAAAAGTTATTCTTTTGGTTGATGAGTGTTCTTGATTTTGAATTATAAAGATAAGTTGCTTAAAGTATGAAATGTACATCAAAATTATGCTAAAAATGTGTAACAATGAGTAAAAAATGTATTGGAAAGAGTTCTAAAACGTTTTGGTTGATAATACGTTGATTATGTATTGAAATTTGGTTATTTTAAGTGCCAAAATGACTCTGTGGGTCAATGAGACGACGCTTGATCGACCTAACGGTGCCTCAGTTCACTAAGAAGGCACCTCAATGTAATTGAGGAGGCACTTGTGACCAGGGCCTACGACCAAGTGGACTTAAATGCAAAATTTCACAACCTAAACTCAAGCAGAAGTACTTCAACACCCAAATGAACACTTAAATCATTTAAATTGACCCACAATGATTCAAATAGAACCTGTTTTACTAAAGATATATGTGATTGAGTGACAGATATATGTAGCTATGTAATTGAGCTCATTAAGTGCACTTGGAGTTGGTGTACATTCTTTACTTTTCAAAGTAAAGGATAATGGGAAAGTTCAATTTCTAAGCTTGGTAACAAATACAAATGATATCAAATCCTAATCAACCTAAATGTCATAAGGTTGAAGGTTATAAGTTTGTTTAATTACAAAGCATGATAACTTCCAGTAAACTTTCAAGTCTCCGACAAAGAGACTAAATTCATGTTAAATGATAAATCAAACTAAGAAAAAATTAAAATAAATATATAAGATATAAACTAAAGTAAATGGCACGTTCCAAATATAAATATAATTGTATTCTATAAGATTGGGAATGTGTTATTATGATGTTACATATACACATATACATATGTGCAGATATGTACATATATGTACATATGTACATATATGTACATATGTACATATATGTACATATGTACATATGTATATATATATATATATATATATATATACATATCTACATATATATATATATACATACATATATATCTATATGTACATATATATATATCTATGCACACACACACACACACACATATATATAACATCATAATAACACATTCTCAATCTTATAGAATTCAGTTACATTTATGTTTTGAACGTGCCATTTACTTTGGTTTATATCTCATATATTTATTTTGATTTTTTTCTCAGTTTGATTTATCATTTAACATGAATTTAGTCTATATATATATATATATATATATATATATATATATATATATAGACTAAATTCTTGTTAAATGATAAA
>CATIWO010311019.1:0-18282 GCA_949673435.1 Macaranga tanarius
TTACATGCGAATGGTTGTTTTGATCCGAACAATTTTTAAATTTTACAATTTAGTCCAAGTTTGATATTAGTCCATTTTCATGCAACTTAATCGGGTTCAAACATTCAAAACATCCATAACGGAAAGATAAACAACATAAAATAAATCATACAAAGAAAATGAGGGAGGAGAAATGATTACAACCCTTTTTGTGCAATAAACAAAATAAATAAAGAAATGGGGGGAGGAGAAATGATTACAACCCTTTAATCAAATAAAACAAACTAAATTAAACAATAAGAAAATAAACTGCATCATAATTAAATAAATAATAAAAATAAAGATAAATTAAATAATAACAAAAATGCTTAAAAAGACAATAATTAAGTAATTAAACAACTAAAATAAACATAAATTGTTGGAGACATAGGATATAACACAACACAAGATTTAAATCATTCAGAAAATATGATTTAAACAGAAAAAGAAAAGCAGATAAATAAAAGCAAATAAATCAAGTGTTCTGAAATACAGAGGCGTGCGCCTCTGCGTTACATAGGCGTGCGTCTCTGTAAGGAGGGGCACACGCCTCTGTTAAACAGGTGCATGCTTCACTAACGGTCATAAATTCAAAAAAACATAGCGGTAAAGGCGTGTACCTCTACATGCTGGGGCGTGCGTCTCATCATACAGACGCACGCCCTCTAGTTTTAGACAGAAATGAAATTCGCATAAACAGGGTCTTAAAACAGCATAAATAATGACTTGAATCAATAACAAACGTTCATAAATAAGTTACATCACAATATTAACATTAAATTATGCACTGTGACAAGAAAAATTCTAGATAATTAGAGTAAAAAAATAATCAAACAAAAGAAAATAAATAAACTTAGAAAAATTACTGTAAAGCTTGTTTTGAAATCGTTTCGCCCTCAGACAGATTCCAGATTACCTCTCCTCTGCCTCCAATTTGGATTCAGACCCTTTGTGGTTCTTGGTTTTTGATTTTTTCTTTCTCTTATTTTCTTTTTTTTTTGTTGCTCTCTATTTCTTTTTCTTTTTTCTCTCCCCTTTCTGATTTTTTCTTAATCTTTTTTTTTTAGCCCAAAGATCCCCTTCTCTAGATACTCTCATCCCTCCTTTATGGTGCCCTCTCCTGCCATTAACTCTCCACATTGGGAGTTAATGCAGCGTTATAGAACGTGGAGCGATCCATGTTCTGTAACTTAATTTTTTTTGCTACAGATATCTTAGAGGCGTGCGCCTCTAGACCATAAAGACGCACGCCTCTAGTTAAAGAGGCGTGCGCCCCGTCGCCGAAAAGTGGGCTTTTAATGGGCTTTATTTGATTTGGGCCAAAGATACTGGTGTATGGGTTGGGCCAGGTATTTGAGTTTGTCATAATTTTGGGCTCTCTCACAAGTGGGTTTGAATCCAATTCTTTGGCAGATTGGGCTTAATTACAAATCTTCATCATTGGGCTTTTACCTCGCGGGCCGAGCCAGACCATGTGTCCACAACTGCATTGTAGATAAAAGGATCAAATGCTCATGTGGGATGATCGAATATTTTGGGTTACCTTATCATCATAGTTTTTGTGTTATGAAATACGAGTAACTGAAGGAGATACCATCATGTCACATCCTAAAGAGATGGAGGAGGGATGCTAAAACTTCAATTATTGCCTCTGAATGTGTTAACAAAAATCAAGAATATGAAGAAGTTCAAATGTTGCGGTTTGTATCGTTGCACTCCAATATTGCGAGAGTTGCATATTTAGGTTCTAAGAATACAAAATGTTACACCAAGTTGCGTGATGAGATAATAAAATTAACATCTTAGTTAGTAGAAATTATGTAGCGAATTCAAAGTTGAAAATGGCAACACATCTAGTACTACAAGGGACATATTTGATTTGTAAATGATCCAGAGGTTGTCAAAATAAAGGGCAGTCAAAGTAGTATGAACAACAAGGCTAAATCAAAAAGAAAATGTAGCAGTTGTGGAGGTATTGGACATATAAAACCAAAGTGTCTAAGGGTGAATAAAGACAACCCCAATGCATTTTCAACAAGCACACATGTTTTTGAAGAATCATAACCATCAAGATCAAATTATTCACAACCATATATAACAAAATATCTTGATGTTAATCATACAACTCTGTCACTCGATACATCAATGAAGTTAAAAAGTGGTTCGATGGTTGAAAGTGATGCTGGAGATTTATGGAAATCGCTAAAATACTAATTTGACATTTTATTCATTAGTTGTATAAATTCCTGATCTTCATTTATTTTTATGTTTTTTTAAGTATATGTATTGAACCATATCTAATCTTTTATTGAATAATATATTTGATGATTATTTTTTGTAAGAAAAATTATATTAACATCTTTCCAATGCTTGGCAGTGGCGTATATGTTAGAAAGCAATATGTATGATCCATCTTTTTTCTGAATACAACTCTAATAATTGATTTGCAGCAAATTATCCTTGCTCCTTATTGGAATGCATTCTGCAACCACTGAGCAATGCCACTAACATAAAATTTATCTGGTTTCATTGGCATGTATTTGATGAGATTTATGGCTTTTTGCAAGCGCCCAGTAAGACCCAATTGGTCAACAATGCAATAATAGTGATCTTCCCCAGTAGTCATACATCAACTCAATTTTGGTGCACCGATATTGGATTACTGATAAACTATGTAAATATTGGTGCACCGGATATACTTGTTGTACGCACTTTTATATTTACATATGTATTGAGTCCTTTTTAATCTAAAATTAAGTTTTTTTATAATTAAAAAAATTGTTGCAACTATTTAAAACCAAACAACTAAAAGAAAGAATCATTTAAACAAAAACAAATATCATAAAACTAGAAATATATAGAAGTCCTTCAGTCTTATCAGCTGATTGTTTTTAAATGTTTTCATCTGCATGATCATTAAAATTGCTATATAAGTATGTATATTTCATATACTATACTTAGTTTATACTAAAATACCACCCATATATATAAATATTTACACAGAGCTAGTGGAAGTTGCTGAGTATAGCTTACAAACTCATTTGACAACTCCATGAATCCATCATTTAGAATACTTTATTTAAAGATATAAGAGCAAAATAGTTCAAGAGCATCATCATTAGGTAACGCACTTGCCTCATATATGTCAGTCCCAGAGCAAACGTTTATAAGCACCCGCCTATCATTACTTATGATGATGATTCTACTTCCTTTGCCATGCAAGTCACACTCTCCAGCTAACCATTTCAAATCATCTGAATCTTCAACATCATCAATATATATATATATATATATATATATATATATATATACACAAAAATAACAATATAAATTAATATCAATTTTAGTAAAAATATGCATATTTTATATAGTATATTTAATTGGTACAAAATTACCACAACTTGATCTTTATAGTGGAATTAAAGTACCACTCATATATACAAAAAAAAATAAAAAATATATAAAATAATAATAATTTTCACAAAAATATCTTTAATTGGTGTCAAATTACCAAAACTTGACCTTTATATATGTATGGCTCTCTCTACTACTAAATGATAATGTTTTGGTTAAAAACAATCACCAAAATTTATTATGTTTTAACGATGCTCAAAAATAAAAATTATTTGGGATGAGGTTAAAAAAATCTGAACATAAATTTGAAAAAAAAAACAATAAAATTTAGATTAAAAAAAAAAGTCATAGACATTTGTTGCTGCTGCATATTAAATTTTTATCACCTATATGTAATAATTTATTAAATTTGTATCAAATTATTACAACTTGGCCTTTATAGTATTATAAAAGTACAACTCATGTTTATATAATAAATATAAAATAATAATAATTTTCATATAAATATTCATATTTCATATAGTTTATTAAATTGGTACCAAATTACTTCAACTTGGCCTTTATAGTGGTACAAAAGTATCACTTATGTTTATACAAAAAAAAATAAATAAATGTAAAATAATAATAATTTCCATATAAATATGCATATTTCGTATAGTTTAATAAATTGGTACCAAATTACCACAACTTGGCCTTTAATGTTTATACAAAAAATAAATAAATAAACGTAAAATAATAACAATTTCCGTATAAATATGCGTATTTCGTATAGTTTATTAAATTGATACCAAATTATGACAACTTGGCCTTTAAAGTGGTACTAAAGTACCACTCATGTTTATACAAAAAAAGAAATAAATAAATTTAAAATAATAATAATTTTCATATAAATATGCATATTTCGTATAATTTATTAAATTGGCACCAAATTAAAACAACTTGGCCTTTGAAGGGGTACTAAAGTACCACTCATGTTTATACAAAAAATAAATAAATAGACGTAAAATAATAATAATTTCCTTTTGCATATTTCATAAAGTTTATTAAGTTAGTACCAAATTATCACAACTTGTCCTTTAAAGTGGTACTAAAGTACCACTCATATTTATACAAAATAAATAAATAAATAAATAACATAAAATAATAACAATTTTCCTATAAATATGCATATTTCGTATAGTTTATTAAATTAATACCAAATTACCACAACTTGCCTTTTATAATGGTACTAAAGTATCACTCATATTTATTAAAAAAAGATTATAAAATAATAATAACTTCCTTATAAATATGCATATTTCATATAGTTTATTTAATTCTTATCAAACTACCACAACTCAACGTGCTCGTAATTTTAATCATACTTTAATATTTTATTTTTTTATTTTTTATTTTAAATACAAATATTATTAATTTTTATGGTTGAGCATAGATATTTTATAATTCAAATATTAATAATTTTATTATTTACACAATTAAAACAAATCAATATCTACTATAAATATTGCTTAATCGAGTCTATTAAAAGGTTTTGAAAAAATCCATGCACTCAAGTCAATATTAATCTCAAATATTATCTAACTTAAATATTATAAATTTATATAATTAAATGACTTGACATCTATTATGAAAATCACTTAATCAAATAGGAATAGACCACAAATATCTGGAAAAAAAATTATGATTTCAAGTTGAGTTTCGACATTTTAATTTTAGAATCAAATGAAGTTCAAGTTTAGGGCAGTGTACTGTGTTAACTTAGCATAATTACATTATATATTTTGAATATGCATTTTAAAATTATCAATAATTTTTATATCTTTATTTTAATGTATTTAATAAATTTATAAAAAATTAAACATAGTATGACAATTAAAATAATACTAAATTAACAAAATAAATTAACATTACTATTATTATTAACCTAATGAAAAATATAAATCTTGTATTCATAAAAAAAATATAAATAAATAAATAAAACATATTTTTCTTTTAATTCTTAAATGTTATTAAAATATTTTGATATATATTAATGCTATTAAAAAATTACAAATGTGTAAAATAAACTTTACTTATAACTATCATGTTACTTTTAAATTGATTCATATATTAAAAAGTGGTTAATATTTTGTAAGTATAATATATTATATATAGTTTTGGCAAATGGGATATTTCATTCAAATTATATTTTTTATTGATAAAAAATATAATTTTATTTTTTAAATTTTTTTTATACAATAAGTAATAGATTCTATAATGTAATACATGATATTATTATTTCTATGATAAAATTAATTTAACAGAATAAATTTAAAAATAAATAAAAAACCAGTAAAATAAAAAAAATTGAAAAAAAAAAAGAATAACTCTTTTTTTTCAATTTTTTATTTTTTATTTTACTGGTTTTTTATTTATTTTTAAATTTAATAGAATAAATTTAAAAATAAATAAAAAATCAGTAAAAAAATGAAAAAAAAAAAAAAAAAAAAAAAAGCAGCAGATTGTAACAACCGGCTGCTATAAGTTAAAAGCAGGATTTGGCTACGTCACTTTATTGATGTGGCCAAATTAGAAAGTTTGATAAGGGAAGTATAGGTACCAACCTTAGAATTGTCCGTAAATTTTAATATATGGGAAAACTATAAAGATAATTATTTTTCAGATTTACCATGAAATCGTGATATGAATTACCTGAAATAAATATGCAGCCGCGCAATCAAAGAAAAAGGGTTAAATGTATCTATTTGTATCTAAACTTTTACCATATTATAGTTTGTGCGCTAAGTTTCAATTTTTTTTAGTTATAAAAATTCTACTTAGATGTTGAAAGTCAGTGATGATCAGTCGAATTATGATAATGTGACGACTGAAAAAATATAGTTTAGGAATATAGACCATATTTTTCTCCACTTCACTTAAATTAATATAGAGTTAAATACATATAGTCACCAAATTTTAATTTTATTTTAATTTTGTAGCTAATTTCAATTTATATCTTTTTACTATTAAATGTTATATTTAAATCTCACATGTTAATATCATGGATGAGATATCATGATACAACAATTGAAGTGAAAATTGGATATTTGCCCGTATTCATCTTGTAAACAAAATTTACCTAATCAACATGTCTTAATATAAATTTCATAATCTGGTGTCTCCTATTCACGGGAATCGAAGAGTGGACTGGTCTTTTGGGATCTCATATTGGTTGTGGAGTGTGTTTGTTTGGGTTATATAGATTAGCACGCCTTTACAAAATTGTTATGATTTTATGAAGGAGTGTGTCATATTCCTAATCCAGTGTGTGCGTGTGTTTGTGTGTTTTGTTAATTTCAAAAAATATAAATTTTATAATCTATTTAAACCTTCAATTTTACTTTAACTCACTTAAATTATTTACTACTATTTGCAGCTATAACTCAATACTCTCTTATTTCTCTCTCGATCAAGTTTACTTTGACGTGGTCTAAACCTACCTACACTTAATAACTTATTAATCTCTACCCATCATTATAGTTCAAGTATTCAACAGTGAGTTTTTCTTCAATTCTGTTTTTTTTATTTTTTTAACTAAATTTTAGGATTTATTTAAACTGTGGAACTCATACCTACTTTTATGTTAATTGGGTAAATTTAAACCATCATGTGAAAAAAAAACGTGACAAATGTGCAAAAAGTATTCTCACTTTGATATCACATCATCGTATCTCCTTTATGATATTAATATGTGATATTGAAATAGATCATTTGTTATTAAAAGGATACAAATTAAAATTAAATATCTAAATTAAAATAAAATTAAATTTTGGTACATTTAATCTTATATTAGTTTAGACAAGGTAGAAAATAATATGGCTGATATTTTTCAAATATATTTTCTACAATTGTCACGTCATCAAAGATCTAGTTAAATAACTAATTAACATAAAATATGTAAATAAAAATAATTTGAAATTTAATATCCAAAATACAATAAAGTAAAAATTTGAATACCATATATATTTAACTCAAAGAAAACAAATGTAAACTATAAAGTTAACTGGAGTGATCCATTAAGTTGTTTTTCTTTATTATTATTCTAAAATCACTTTTAGATGCACACTTTTTTTGTTTTTTTATCAAAGTGACATTTAATGACTTTTTCCACACACACACTATATATATATATATATATATATATATATATATATATATATATATATATATATATATATATATATATAGTGGGAGACATAATAAATAAATAAATATATAAAAGGTTATTGTATAATTCTATCATGAATTATAGTTATTTTTCTAAATCTATCATATTTTAAAATTTGTGGTGAATTGGTACAGTTAAAATAGTTTGTGTCCATACTGACATGTATACATATGTAAATTATTTGCTGATATAGAAATTGGGGGAAGAAATTAGTAATTTTTCTTTCCTTAACTTTCATCTTTTTTTGTAAATATATTCTTATTTTTATTTTGTAAATTTTAAAATTTTAATTAGTTATTTTTAAGTTATCAAAATTTTTTCTAATCTAAATCAATGTATCTTTTTTTATTTCTTTTAGTTCAATTATAGTTATTACATTATTTTTGCATATTTATCTTCAAATTTTCATAACAATTTAACTGATCAATTTTACAAATTATTTCAATTTAATTTAATTGTAAAATTACTAAAAAAAATTTATAAATTAAAATTTAAAATTTAAAAACAAAAAATAAATAAGAATTCATTTATTATCATTAAAGACAACATATAAAATTACTTCATATATGATTTAAAAGTATTTGTCAATTAACTAATATATTTATATGAATAAAAAGACTAATTTATTTATAATTTGAAGGACAATAATAATAATTTTAATTTTTCACCTTAAAAAAATAAAAAAATATATACTACTTTATTTTATTAACTTCACTATTTATTTTAATTTTATCTAATTTTAAAATTATATTTAAATATTTGTATAATTTTTTTATGTGATCATATGCATATTTTTATAAAACAAATTATATTCAAATATTCATAAAAATACATTTAAAATTTATGAAAAAATTTGTTTTACTTGATTGTGATCCCAACTTATTAAAATAATAAATAAAATCAAGTGATTATGATGAAAATTAATATAACAACTATAATTGAACTAAAAAAAATAAAAATAAAGATATATTTGCAGAAGAGATGAAAGTTAAGGATAGATTTGCAATATGTATATTATTAATAATTTATACATCAGCAAAATAATTTACATATATATGTCATGTCAACATGGGCATACACTATTTTGATCATGGATATATTTGCAACAACTCGAAAAGGTCATATATCTATCCACCACAATTTTCAAAATAGGATAGATTGAAAAAAAATGACTATAGTTCATGATAGAATTATACAATAACCTATGTATAAACTATAAATGTTACAATAATTTTTTAATTAAAGAAAAAAAAAACTTCTCAAGTTTTCTCAAATTTTTGTTAGATAAATAACATTTAATTTAAAATCAATCCATTAACCTATATTTTTTATTAAAATTAAAAATATAAAGATATTTTAATTTTTTGCATACTATGTAGCACCCTCAACCACAAGCATACATAGGGCCACAATATAAATCAAACATGTGGGACAAGAAAAATTTTCTGTTATATATAATAAAAGCTTGTACAATGTACATAGCTTACTGTAGTACATAATATTACATATTTATACTCAAGCATACATGATGTCATTATAATGTCAAAATGCTATATGCTAATAAGGATGGAATTGTCGACACCAAGATTACCTCCGACCCACCTGAGCTCTCTAAAAGATGGATCTATCTACACTTGAAAAACATAAATGCAAAGGAATGAGATTGCGACTCAATAAGCAATTATTATATAATACAACAATTAAAACTTCTCAAGAACTAATTAATAGAATTTAATAAAAACAATTGAAAGTGGACTACACGGGCGTGTCTCTACCCGTGTAGTCTACTAGTTAAAAACTTCCATCGATACACGACCATGAACACGGCCGTGTTCCTGCCTCAAAGCCCACTAGCGAGCGCCAGTGTCTGCTCACAGACTTCACAGCTAGCGAGCACCAATGTCTGCTCGCAGCAATAAATTCTCAGTTCGACATGTTCGTGTCTTAACGCACGGTCTGAGACACATCCATGTCTTCAACCTAATAATTCATTCCACAATATATCAAACAATCCACAACCATTCACAATAACATATCATCAATAGCAACTACCAATTGATAATACATATATATGTGTGTGTGTGTGTGTGTAACTCAATATCAACACCCCACTATAACCATCACGTTCACCTCTCACATTACAACCAAATTTTAACATTCATATATAAGCACGAATGCAAGAATATATATATATATCCATACACATTAGTTATCTGGCCGAAATCAACAACACACGATTTCTCACACATAGCTCACTTTTGCTTTATCCTCACCAATTTACATTTTTATACAAGTGGCCACTTTCTGAGACTATCTACCCAACTCAGTCTCAAATCTCATATTTATACATTTATTTTAAGTAGCTATCCGCGAGACTCAGCTTTCCCATTTCTCACTATTTATATATATTATGTGGCCACTTCTGAGACTATCTACCCAGCTCAGTCTCAGTTCTCACAATCAGTGGAGGGTATCTGCCTAGCTCAGCCCTACTATCACACGTATACCTCACATTTCTCACATCAATTAATGTTCATACCATATTTAATCAACCATTCAATATTCTCACAATCAATATATATATATATATAGATATATCATTTCACACCATTTCCAATAAACATATTAAATCATAATTCACCATTCTCACCACAACATACTTCAATCCATGCTACATCGAATGGCTTGCACAATCCACATATAATACAACCATCATATATACAAGAGAATCAATATATATATATATATATATGCATTATATTAACAATTACTTACCAAAAGCTTTCAACTCCTTAAAGAAAAAAAGCTTCTCCTAATGAGTGGGATCTTCTCTCTCTTTGAACTCCTACACATAATTATGTATCAATATCACATAACAAATATTGAAATTCACCCAACCTCACTAAATGCAATTTAATACTCAAGATTTAATATAGCCAAAAGATACATACACAAGTACAATGACCACAATATTTTTACTGTAGTTAGTACCATGAGTCCACTCAATTTCAATTGGAATTACTCAATTCGGACAAGTATAGAATTAATTATAGATTTTAAAATCTATTCTGGTAGAACAGGGCCATCAGCATGAGTACTAAAATGTCGACCCCTATTAGACCCTCCTAACAATATATTCAGTCCAAACTTAAGACATAAAAATTATAGAAGACTCTCTAAAATTTTCAGAACCTCCAACCATGCTCAAGTCAAAGTTCTACAGCCAAAGTTATGGTAAAAGCTCTAGGACAGAAAAATAGGAAAAACAGAACCCGAATTTGCAACAACTCAAAACTCATTTTCAATTAATAAAAACACAAGTAAAACTTACCAATTGATGCTCTGATGAATTAAAGACCTTCTATAGCTTCTCAAAGCTATTGTTTACTAACTTGTGCAAGACCATAATTCTCTCAAAAATCCACCAAGAAAACACTCTTTTTCTTCCTCTACAATCTCTACTCACCATACACACACATATACACACTCACATATATCATCCAATCACAAACCTCCATTTATCCTTTAAGGTGTCTTCCACCATTAAATGCATAATTATTACTAAATAACTATAATAATAATAACAATAATAATCTAGATATTTATGGTAATATATCACCACAATATCTTATTGAGTCCTTAATGAAATTGGATTATTACATCATAACCTATAACTTTCTATTGTGACAATCTACTCCCAACTTTCCATACAATTTAGTCCCTCTCTACAACTCATGCACATACGCATACTAAAATAAGTCCACTATCTATTATATGCAATATGCAATAAATGAGGACATAACAGGTATTCTAAAAGGCGGGTATTACATACTAACATGTATGTGAACTCTCTATTATAACATCAATATTAATATAATATATTGTTGATCATTTGCATGATCCTTTTAATTTTGACTTTAACAAATAATTTTGAATCATTAACTTATGTTTTTAAGTATGCTAATAAGATAGGGTAAAGAGAGCAATCATTAAAGACCAAATTGAAGAATTCTCAAACCCTTTCAAACTCCCATCAAGGTCCCTCAAGGTCACATAAGTGAATGCAACTCAAAGAAAATCAATAAGAGCCAAAAGTATAAAGTTTTTCAAGCTAAAGGTACCCCTCACGAGTGTCCATCACAGTCGTAAGAAGCATCGAGATCCAAGCCTCAACTTAAGCTTTTTGAAGCAAAGAATTCTACACCCCTCATAATATGCGCCTCATGATCGTGAGGTGCTTGATCAAGATTGTGAGGAGGCTCTGACACAGCTCCAATGGTTTGAAATGAGAAGCAATAGTGACTTTTTTAAATCTCATGATCGTGAGTAGTGTTTTCTTTGTAAAAAGCTAAAATCACATAAAGAAATAGAAGGTTAGAGATAAATATAAGGCTTTCTAACAGTTAGTTTTTCATCTTTCACTATAAATAATAGTTTCAAAACTTCATTTAAGAATTTTAGTTAGTTGTTGAAAGCATTTATTTTTAGTATATATCAAAACCTTCTTCAAAAGTCTTTAAAATTCTTCAATTGTACCTAAGTCATTAAGTGTTGGGTGTATGATTAGAATTAGGATCTCTTTTCTTCTCATTTCATTGGTTAAGATTAAGGGAAGTGATGTCTAATTCTAGTGTTAGTTTAAGTATTAGCTACTTAAATATTTGAAGATTGAATTTAGTTTGAGTTTAGTCAAGAAAAACTCAATTGTTATAAATTTTTGAGTTAAGCCTTGAAAAAACTCTTTAACTTTAATCAATTTAAGTTAATAGATTGGTGTAAAAGTTAAAAAATTCTAACTTGAGGTAAGTTAGGTGGAGACATAGGATTAACTGATAATCTGAACTCTTTAAATCCATGTGTTTTTCTGGTTGATTACCTTCATTTCTTAAACTTTTTTCCTCTAAACATTTAAATCTCTTTTTATTTCCTCTTAAATCCAAATTAACCTTATTCACTCCCCCCTCTAGAGCCTTTTCATATATTAATTTTTTATGATATATATATATATATATAGACACACACACACACACATGCATACATGTATATAAGGTTCTCTTGTGATACCTTCTACAAATTGGCATGCGACAATACCTTGATTAACCCCAGGTCCAATAGAAAGCCCAACGGCTAAACCGGCAACAATAACGAAAGCGATGGATGGGTAATACCTAGAATATCTATTTATGATGCTATGCAATTTGTGCGACCATATGTATAAATGAGATTAATTGCTTTAATGGAATCTTTTATTCTAGTCGGAGGGAAATTACCAACATTTAGTCTAAGGTTAAACCTTGGGATTTAACGGCGGACTTAAAAAACCACTTAAGACGCTTTACGCCCAATCATATCAGATAATGCTTGCATTCTTTGTATTATTGCGACTGTTGGCACAAAGTTAGCCGATGTTTATTCTCCGAATAGTCATTGCTTCTTCAATGAGGAAACAATTTCATGACCCCTAGACTTTTTAAATATATACAATTAAAAATATTTAAAGAAATTTTATTATGAATAGTTTAATTTATACATATTATAAATAAAATGAATGGCATGTACTAGTTATATAAAATAAAATATAATTATTTCTCACAAGAATAATTTTTTTTATTTTAGATGTATTGCGTTCAACTATTAATTAAATAATATGTATTTTTACTACTTTATATTGAAGATATAAATGAATAATAAATATTTTATATTTAATTATAACTAATATTTACATTTATCGCCAAAACAAAATTTCCATTTCTGATTTATAATTGGACCTGTTGAAAATTTAGGTCAGGTTCTTGTGTTGTCAGGTCCAACCTTCATTTCCGAAATATTAATAGAAAGGTCCAGCCCATTTTAGGCATTAGCTTCCCTTGCAAACTTTCTCCAAAAATAAATAAAATAAAAATAAAAACCCGCGAAATCAAATGATCATTTTGCTGCAAAATCTCTGCAACTCCATTTTTTTTTTAAAGCTTCTAAGCTAAATGAATCAACAGGTTGAAGCCAGGTACTGTTGTCAGTGAAGAGCCCTAAGGGTTTTGTGTTTTTTTGTTCTTTTAATGGGGAAAAGAAGTAACATTGTGGTCTTATCATCTGATGATGATGATGATAATGAGGATAATGAGAGTTCACTGAGTTTGAGTCGGAGGAGAAGCTATTCTAAGCCAAAATCGAAGCCTTTTGTTACTCGTACAGAATCCAAAAAGCCTCGCCTTTCGGGTTCTTCTAGGTCTCGTTTGGGTAAACAATCTAAAAATTTTGATGAGGTATTGTTAATTGATAATTTTTATGTTAATTTTTGTTTAATATATGTAGATATTTCTTGGTTAAAGTTCTAATTGTTTCAAAAATATATATATAAAGTTGCAGATTGGATTCCCTTGTGAAGATTTTGATGAATTATTTTATGGGTCCAAGGTATCTGCTGGTATGCTATGGTTGTTTGAGTTTTAGTTTATAATTTTTTTTATATGTTTCAATTTTGATGCTAAAACATGGAATTGGGTAATGCATACTCACTGTTGATGCCATTCTTCATTACAATGTGCACTACAAGCTCTGGAATTTTATAATTTACCACTTGGAATTAGCCTTTACTTCGGACTTCTATTTTGCTCGTCTTAGGACTTTTTTTTTTCCAATGTTTAATTGCGGCCGCTTATAGCTGATTGCAAATGGGACACATTGATCAGGTCATGGAAATTGTAATTTAAAGGAGTTATGGGTTGATAAATACAAGCCTCGATCTTTTGAAGAACTTGCTGTTCATAAGAAGAAGGTTAGTTCAGTGATCAGTTGATGGATGCTTCATATTATTTGCATATTGTTTCTGAGGTTTAGTATTTTTGTGGTTTTATTTTTTCCAGGTTGAGGAGGTTAAAGCGTGGTTTGATGAAAGGTTGAAAGCTTCAAAGGTAACTCCATAGTTATTAGAGCTATTATGATAGTGGTCAAATTCCTGAATAACTAGAAGTAAATCTTCTTTTTATGTTCTTTGCTCAGGAAAAGCTCAGCAATTATGTTCTTGTCATCACTGGACAAGCTGGTGTTGGAAAATCTGTAAGTTTTGCTATTCTTTTCTAGCATTAACTATATTATAGCAGCAGACTTAGGCGTTGCTTCTGTGTTGTTGAATGATTTTTGGTTGTCGCTTGTGCATTTTTAGATGGAATATTGTTATAATATGATCAGGAGCTGCTTATATTTGATATATGGTCTGCCTAATTTTCTGTTCCTAGTGATTGGCTCATGCATGAATTTGTGTATATCTATGTGTATATGAAGTTTCTACAACTTGCTTCTCATATGAATTTCACAAGTGTTGTTTCAGTTGATAAGCAACTATTATGTTTAGAGATGCTGTAATATTTTAGAATGAAACCCATACCTTGAGTAATCTCCCATTGATAAGAAACAAGTTTACTTTCTGTCTTTAGGCAACTATCAACATTATTGCTTCTCAGTTTGGAGCGACATTATGTGAATGGAATACACCCACTCCCACAATGTGGCAAGAACACATGCATAATGCCAATTCAGGTAAATTTTTGCTAGAGATGTAAGCCTGACCAATAGATTTTTCTTTGGTTTTTCTTATTTCTGCTCCGTCAATTTCAACTCAATTTAAATGTTCAATTACCAATGAAATGCTCTTTTAAGGGATATATGCTTAAAATTTCATACTATTATCCAAATTACTTTCCTCTTGATGCTTCAAAGCCTCATTGTTGAGCTTGTAAAGTTGTTCAAAATTTATTTTATCAAAATTTGAAATCAAACTTATGCCCATGCTTTGTTATATTATATTCTATAATTAATGACATCTGCTGGTGGCTGTGCTGTGACTGGCAATTTTTTTTTTTCCATATTAGGCATAAGCTACACATCCAAGTTGGACGAATTTCTGAACTTCATTGATAAAGTAAGGAAGTATGGATTAATTCCTTCATCATTTCATGCTGAATCAAAATCACCCATCATACTCATGATCGATGATCTACCTGTGGCAAATGGAAAAGTTGCTTTTGAAAGACTTAAAAAATCCTTGCTTTTACTTGCAAGATCAAGTCAAATACCAACAACTATACTGTTAACTGACTATGGTAAAGAAGATTCAGCAGACCACACTGCACGATACTTGGAAGAAATTCAATCATCCCTTGAGAGTGCTGGAGCTTGTAAGGTTACTTTCATGAACAAATTCAGTGTGAAAATTAGATAGTCTATTGTTCCCATATGCTCATATCAAGCTATTGAAATTTTTCAGGTTGCTTTTAACCCCATCACAAATAATTCCATTAAGAAGGCACTTAACAGAATATGCAAACAGGAGCAATGCAATGTAACTGCTGAACAGATTGATCTGATAGCAAAAGCCAGTGGAGGTGATATCAGACATGCAATTACATCTCTACAGCTTTTCTGTGTGAAGCCAGATATTATGCTCAATTTATCATCATTGCCCAATTCTACTCAAAGTTATTCAGATGGAACAGCAGATGATATTAATGCCTTGACCAGTGGTTTTTCCCTGCTATTTGGCAGAGATGAGACGCTTTCTTTATTTCATGCCCTCGGCAAGTTTTTGCACAATAAAAGAGAAACTGAGGGTCCTGTTATATTGGGTATGTCCTTGTAATATTTAGGTATATTTTTAATGTTTCGTAGTAAGTGCCTGAATATGTTGTGATTTATGTGTGGGGTGGGTCCATGTGCTATTCCTTCTTCAGTCAGTCTCTTATTTTTTGGTTCTTTATTTGTTATAGACCAGGATGCGTTCCTTGTGTCGGACAAGTTCTCTAGGTTACCATTAAAAATGGATGCTCCAGAGAAGGTTCTTTGCCAAGCGCATGGGCAAGCAAGACCAATTGCTGATTTTCTACATGAAAATGGTAACCATCTTGTATACAGGATGTTCCCACATGATGCAACTAATGTTGCTTCTCGATATGTGTCCATAACACACAAGAATTGATCCAACATTATGTTTTTCTGCAGTATTAGATTTTTTAAGTGATGAAGCAATGGATGCTGCTGGGGATGTGGCTTCATATTTAAGTGATGCCGATGTGCTTCTTGCTTCTTTTCGAGGAATATTGGCTAGGTATAATGAGGCAGAGAATGTTCTTCAATCAGCTGCGGCATCAGTTGCAGTTCGTGGGGTATTATTTGGAAATTCTCATCCTTCACCTTCCAGGTTCTTATTTTATGATTGAAGCGGTTTGATTATATAAGTAATGAGTCTGAGCTGTGTAACCAACTGTTTTGAAACTGCAGGTGGCATGCCATCCGCAGACCAAAGCTATGGCAGGTTGAGCAATCAATGTTGCACAATCAGGTATGCTGAATTGACCTTTCCCTTTTCCAATATGTTTCTGCATTTCTTGTTCGCTAATTCATGTTGTTTAGCACGAGAACAACCTGGCCTTCAAATGCAGCATCTGTACTTTTTAAGATAATCTTTAGCCTTAAAAGAGAGAACTTTTCACACAAGCTCACTCCAAAAAGTTTGTATTACAGTTACTGGCTGTTACCCTTTTTTTTTTTTGCTAGCATTTTGGACATTGCATTTCAGTTACTAACTGTGGTTTGCTTCATTATCAATACAAAGGTTCTTTTGCCTAAATCCTGGTTGCATAGTTGCTAGAAGGTTGCTCAAAAGAAGCTGCAACATCATGCGGCTTGAGTTAGGAATTAATTTTGCATTGATAGAATGCATTTGTAAACACATGTTTCTGTCTTTCTGAGCTGTGCCCTCTAATCATTTAGGCAAACATGTTTAAGCATATTGTTTCTTTCAGGCTGCATTATGCATGGATGTGAATATTTGCGTGCAGCATACCTTTCATAAGTTTCCTTCTGTGTGTTAATGCAGAAAGAGATGATAAGCCGAAGATTTGTAGGTAATGGTGGGTCCAGCTTTTGTAATGTGTCAGATGTAGCTACTGAGTACATGCCTGTGTTAAAATGGCTAGGACATGGAGCTTCAGGTGTTGAAGTTCATCAGGTGCTTGAGCACCATACTGATGCATATGATGGCAGTTCAAGCAGGGCAGGCATGGATGACGAAGAAGATCCAATTTCTGATGATGAAATAGAAGAATGGTAAGAAACAATTGTTAAGTGCATCAGAAGAAACGTCAGTCTAGGTTTGTTTTTGCCTATGTAAAGTAACCTGAGCCAGATGCTGCTATTGTTTACTTCAGGTTAAAGAAAGGTGAATGTAAATTTTGTCTGGGTAACTTTTTGGTGGCTTTATGTTTTAGATATCACATTTTCATTTCAGTTTCTAGCTGAAGGTAAACATCGAGGTAGAATTTATCAGTTCTGGTAGAAATTTTGGATGGATTTGTTTATGTCTATTGCCATTGACTGTCAGGACTGAGATGAGTGTTCCAAGAACATAACCAAAATGAAACTGCAAAGAACAATTTTGAACAGATCATAAGTCTACAAAATGCAAGAATTTTTTCACATTGCTCAACATGTTTGTGCATTTCTAGATGCTATGGTTTATAATTTGAATCTGGGTTTTTGCTTCACATATGAGTTGTGCATCTTTTTTAGTATCACACAGGCAGGCATTTGAGAGCATTATTCATTGGATGAATGAATTGTAACATTTCTTATGGAGAAGTGAATCAATCAACATGAGCTGGTTGGGTCATGGTTGATTTATGTTGGAAAGTTTGTGTTTAGTGTGGAAA
>CATIWO010311079.1:0-14792 GCA_949673435.1 Macaranga tanarius
TTATAATGTAAAATTATCAGATGTGCTATTAGGAACATAGAAATTAATTTTATAAATTAATGAAGAGATAATTTAAATCCTGTATTTCATATTATTTTCGAAAAAAAGAAACCGCTAGATTATCATTTTATTGACCAAAATATGTTATACTCTAATATATAATTTTTTTGAAATGTGCATGGGTAGAAGCTGGATGACAGCATAATATCAACTATCTAATTTTTTATTGGAAAAAAGGTTTTTATATCATTTTACAGTGTTTTTTTTAAGTTTTTTTTATCAATTTTGTATTATTTAATATGTCTTTTTGTAGTTGTATTTTATTTTTGTATTTTGTAGTTGTTTTTATTCTTATATATTTGTCTCTTGTAAGATTATATAAGAAAATAAACATTAAAGTTTGAATGGAAAAACATGAAATTTTTGTACTTTCTAATATTTAATGGAATTTTCAAATAGAATAAGAGTAATTTAGAAACATAATATATTATATAGTATATTTAAAAAAGAATTTCACAAATGGTGTGTGAATTTTTTAATATAGTGGTCAGATTTTCTTTTTCTTTTCTTCTTTTTTTTTTTTTTTTTTTTTTTTACAGTTGAGTGTTTAAACTCACTAATTTTATCTTAATCAAATGGTTCTGACCGATTAGTAGTAACTTAAGTGCACAGGCAGCTCAAAGGGGTCCCATCCTCACACATGCACATAGCCACATCAGCAAACTATTTCAAATAAAAACCAAAGTAGCTCTGCTCAAATAAAATGATAAAAGTAGCCTTATTTTAGAAATACTAAACGTAATTCTACTCCCATCACCCAATTAAGAGTAAAAAATTAAAACTAGGGTTCTTTAATTTTGTTGAACTAAACGAAAAAAAAAAGACACGAGCAGGGCTACTATAACCCAAGTAAGGCTACTGAAAAGTTCACACACCATTTAAAGGCAACAGTGTCTCCATTCCAATCAAGCAGTTCAATCCCAACAGTCACACCATTTCAAACAAAATATATTCAAGAGCAACAGCAAACCCATTACATAATGAAGAAATATCAATTAAAAGTTAGCCAAACTGATGTTCGTACATTAATTGAAGGAAATTACACATTACACTTTAACCTTAAATACATAAACTTTAGCAATAGAGCCAAATCAGTTGAAGAAACCTTTTCAACACATCAACTTCAACTGAGATTATTTTATAAAAAAACCTATATTCACTAACAAAATCACTTTAACCCACAAACATCTTTCCCTAACCTTACTCCTCTATAGTTTATTTTTCAACCTTGCTTTACTATTCAGAATGCCACTAATAATTTTTTGTGACCTTTCACATAATGCGCCCTCAATTCATTCAAAAGTCCTATTAGAGCTTGGATTTTATAAGACCAAAATCGCCTCCCTAGATTAGCTCATGTCCAAGACATCCTAATAATTCATCGTTCCTTCCATTAGCTCTTTAGTCAACTTATTCTTCTTCTTATTCTTCAGTCAGCTCGATCAATCTTTGTTTGTTCTCTCTTTTATAAGGGTAACTTTGACATTTATTATAACATCTTGAAAGCATCTAGTTAATGTCTCAAGCTGATTGTGCACTCAGGAAACTACCAATCGGTCTAAACTACTTAATTAAGATAAAATTAGTGAGTTTAAACACACAATTGCAAAAAGAAAAAAGTTTGACTACTAAAATAGTAAAAATTGAAAAGTTCACACACTATTTGTGCAATTCTTTCTATATTTAAAAATATAGTATATACTATATAGTATTAGGGGCGAATGTAGCCAAGTGAATCAAGATAATGGATTGTAATTCTACAAAGAAAAATTATAAAGTTCAAATATTATTTATACATTTATTTCTTACTAAAATTAATTTTAATTATATTTTTAAATAGGCAAAAGGTAAAAAAAAAAAAAAAAACCTTTGAACTTTCACAAAAAGAGCACTTCACACCATAAACTAAAAAAACTACATCGAAGTCCATAAATTCTTAAAAGTGATTCAAATAGACCATTCTTTTAACTTTTATTTAACAGAGTTAAAATTGTAACTTTTAGGATCATAAAAGGTAAAAAAAAAAAAAAACTCTTAATCTTTAATTTTTAGTACAATTAAATCCTAAATATTTTTAAAATTTAAAATATTTATGTATCATTTATTAGTTAACATGTTATTTTAAAAATTTATTTTAGAGTGCATAATTTTTTAAAAAAATATATTTATTTTTTAAAAAAATTAATTTATTCTTGCAAGTTATTTATTCTAACACATATGCTACTTAATTTTTTAAAAAAACTAAAACATAAAAATTATTGGCAAAATTTATTTTAAAGTGTAAAAATTATCATTGAAAAAATTATTGATATAAATTATTCTAAACTATATATTTTTATTCTTAAAAAATAATTTGAATGTAAAAATTTTGATTCTTATAAAAATTATTGGTAAAATTTATTTAAAAGTGTAAAAATTATCATTAAAAATTTATTGATCTAAATTATTCCAAACTATACATTTTTTATTCTTTTAAAAATTTTATGATTCTAAAATTTTGCCAATAACTTTTATGTTTTAAAATTACTTTTAATAAAATAAGTAACATATGCTTTAGAATAAATTAATTTTTTAAAATAATTAATTTTTTAAAGATAATTTTGCACTCTAAAATAAAATGCTAATTAATAAAAGATAAATAAATATTTTAAAATTTATAAATATTTAAGGTTTAATTGTATCAAAATTAAAAATTAAGGATTTTTTTTTGTACTTTTATAGTTCCAAAAGTTAAAAATTTAACTATGTTAAGTAAAAATTAAAAAAAAAATTATTTCAAAAACTTTTAAAAAGTTTATGGGTTGAATGTTTTTTTTTGTTTAATGTATGGTGCTAAGTGTTTTTTCGTGAAAGTTGAAGAGTGGGTTGTTTTATTATTATTATTATTATTTGTTTTTTATTTTTTATTTTTTATTTTTTATTTTTTATTTTTTATTTTTTATTGGGAAAATTACAAATTTGGTGTCTGAACTTTTTGATTTTTTCTATTTGAGTGTCTAACCTTTTTTTTTTTTCAATCAAGTATCTGAACTTTAAAAAATTTTCCAAATAAGTGTATCCGGCCGATCAGAGGCTGAGTGTGTGCTGAGTCATCAGAAGTGGGCCCCACAATTACACCAGTCACGTCCACGTGTGCATTTTAGTTGGGAAAAATTACAAATTTAGTGTCTGAACTTTTCAATTTTTTCTATTTAAGTGTCTAACCTTTCTTTTTTTTTTTGCAATCAAGTGTCTGAACTTTAAAAAACCATATCAAGTCAGACACTTGAAATATTTTTTTTGCAATCAACCGGAAACACTACATTGATATGTTTTTTTAAAGTTCAGACACTTAATTTCAAAAAAAAAAAAAAGATTAGACATTTAAATAGAAAAAATTGAAAAGTTTAGACACCAAATTTACCAAAAAAAAAAAGATTAGATACTTAAATAGCCAAATTTACCAAAAAAAAAAAAGTTAGATATTTAAATAGAAAAAATTAAAAAGTTCAGACACCAAATTTATAATTTTTCCTTTTTTTATAAAGGCCGTGACATGGACGTTGACTGGTGCATTGTGGGGTCGGCCAGATATACTCATTTGGAAAAAAATTTAAAGTTCAGACACTCGATTAAAAAAAATATATATTTAGACACTCAAATAGAAAAAATTGAAAAGTTCATACACTAAATTTGTAATTTTTCCTTTTTTATTTTTACCGGTTGTAATTTTATTTGTATTGGTGCAAATATTTGTACAGTAGCAAAAGGCCAGTTTATGAGATGCCTAACAGAAATTCAATCCATCTGTGAGTCAACCGAGCCACTACTGCCAACGTTTCCCGCTACAAGAAACAGAACATCTTTATTATCTACACTCTTCATGTCTTCTTCAACCTTACAAATCACGCATTAAAGATTGTTTCTTTAGATGTTTTAGTGAATTTGCCAGTGACCCAGTAGAGACCAACGAGCATCAAGTTGTAGAAGAAGAAGAAAGATGGATTCTTGCATTTACCAAGACCCAAATGCACCAGCAGAAGACCGTGTTAAAGACCTTCTTTCAAGAATGACTTTGCAAGAAAAACTTGCCCAGATGACCCAAATCGAGCGCAGAGCTGCCTCTCCTTACTATCTTCGAGACTATGGCGTTGGTATTCATCTTCTTTCATGAAATCATGTTAACACATTTGTTATTTATAGTTATGATTTTACATGATTTTAATTCAATCAGAAACTTTCTTGAACTTATTATTGATATGATAATGATCAGTGACTGTTTGTTTGATGGATTTGTTTTTTTTTTATTTTTTTCATTTACTTGGTGGATAGGGAGTCTGCTTAGTGTTGGTGGTAGTGCACCATTTGAGGATGCATTATCCTCCGATTGGGCTGATATGATTGATGGGTACCAGAAACTGGCATTAGAGTCGCGGCTAGGGATTCCAATTATGTATGGGATTGATGCCGTTCATGGTAACAATAATGTCTATGGTGCCACTATATTTCCTCACAATGTTAGCCTTGGAGCTACAAGGTAAGCTTTTGTTAATGCTTTGTTTGATCAATTTCTAACCTGGGGAGAAAACAGTGACAGTATCTTAGAAATGGAAATGTACAGTTTAATTGATATTACTGAGGTCTAATATTACAATGTTATACAGAGATGCAGATTTGATTCGAAGGATAGGCGCTGCGACAGCACTCGAAATTAGAGCAAGTGGCATCCATTACACTTTTGCTCCCTGTGTAGCTGTAAGTTGTCATACTGTTGGCCATTCTTTCTAATCTCTCTAGTTTTTAGTTGTAGAAACTGGTTTGTTTAGCCATCTGCTGATGATGCACATAAATGTATATATTGCTTGCTTAAATAATTTGCCTAAACAGAAATGGGACAAATGAAAATAGAAAGTGCTAGACAACCACCTTCTTTCATCTCTAATAAGAGAATTTTTGAAAATCAAGAGCAGCAGAAATTGTTTTGAAATTTGGGAAAATTACTTTAGCTCTTAGTCCTATACTGCATAGCTTAATTACTTGTAATTCATTATGTTCTATCCCAGGGAAAAAGAACACATTTATTCCTAATTAATGAGAAATTCACGATTGGTGTGTTATAGCAGGTTTTGGGAAAATCACTTGTTGTTCATCCAGTATGGATACATCGGTCAGTAAGCTTCACCACAATGATATGAACAATTTTAGTTATGTGATGTTCTAAGACGTTGTATTCCATTGAGGTGTAGCATTCACTAATCACAAAAAATAGTATAGACAGAGGATTTAGAAGCATGATTCAAGTTCAGAGCTTCAAGAATATGGAATAGAAGAGTTAATACATATTATTATTTTTGTTTCCTGTGTTTATACATTATATTCCTTCTAGCTTGCAACTTTAATTCATTATAATTGTTTCTGATAGGTATGCAGAGATCCCAGATGGGGAAGATGTTATGAAAGTTACAGTGAAGACACCAACGTAGTTAGGAAGATGACCTCTATTGTTTCAGGCTTGCAGGGAAAACCACCTGAAGGACACCCAAATGGCTATCCTTTTGTAGCTGGAAGGTAAAGCTGTGCTTTAAATAGAGAGTAGAGTAGAGGTAGAGATATCTAACTCCAATATTTAATAGAGGTTTGATCCTCCTTGACCAATCCTCTCCTCATTCCTCAAGAAAACCACCTTGAGAGTTTCTCTTCCAGTAGTTGAAGAGCAAACACTTTACAAAATCTCATTAGTGATATCCCACACCAAACTTTAACTCTCTTAAGACAATCCATTTGGTGACATCTATCACTTAAATTTCAACTCTCTTGATCAGTCTTAGTAGCAATATAAAGAACAAGTTACTTCTCGAAAGCCAAGATTGAAAATACAACTGATATATTAGCAACTCAAACAAATATAGCTGCAAGTATAAGGGTCAAACAGTCAAATCTTGATTTAATGAAGTGGTAGAACTTTTCTTATGTAGAAGAAAATGAATATTTCTTCATAATATGTATGTGTGATTATATTGTATTATAAATTAGCTGACACGTTATTGTAACCACTTTCTTAATTTTCTTGGTGGTTATATGATTCAGAAACAATGTCATTGCCTGCGCCAAGCATTTTGTTGGAGATGGAGGCACCCACAGAGGTTTGAATGAGGGAAATACCATACTGTCGTACGAAGATCTAGAAAGAATTCACATGGCACCCTACCTGGACTGTATTTCACAGGGTGTTTGCACCATTATGGCATCCTATTCTAGATGGAATGGACGCCGACTGCATGCTGACCATTTCCTTCTGACTGAAGTTTTAAAAGATAAGTTAGGTTTTCAGGTAAATATTCGGCTTTGAATGACCAGAAAATGACCTGTAGTTTTCTATCCTAAAGTATGGAGTATTATTGAGCCTTTGACAAATATAATGATATGCTAAATCCAACAAGTTGCTTATTGGCTACACTATTGAGTTTTGTTTGTCACCCCTGATTTTTTTTCTTTTACTTTCTCAAGGAAAGTGGTTGAGGGCATCGTAAAACATATCACACATCACATATCACAATGCAGTACTTTTACACTGTTGTATTATGAACTGTAATTTTTGGATACGTGGATATTGTTTGAGGCAATATTTTATGGCAGGGCATTGTGATTTCTGACTGGGAAGGATTAAACAGACTTAGTCAACCCCTTGGCTCAAATTTTCGTTACTGCATCTCCACTGCTGTTAATGCTGGAATTGATATGGTATAGACTACACCTTAATTCATTAACTAGAGGTATTTCACTTTCCCTGATTTATGATTTACATATTTCTGTAGGTGATGGTGGGTCATAAACATCAACAGTTTGTAGAGGATCTGACATATTTGGCAGAATCAGGGGAGATACCAATGGCCAGAATTAATGATGCCGTTGAACGGATACTTAGAGTAAAGTTTGTTGCTGGGCTTTTTGAATACCCTTTTGCTGATAGATCTTTACTAGATACGGTTGGTTGCAAGGTAAATTTTCAGAACGTTTCTCACATGGTCTATTTCATCCCATTCCCATATTTGTTGTTTATATCTTAGAAAGCACATGTTTCCTTCATTTGGCAACAGCATTCACTAATTTGGTAGTATATGCTTCTGTTGGGCGTTAGAAGCTTGAGCCAAATGTAGATCCGAGATGCATTAAATTTCTAAATTCTAAGTAGATAATAGCGGCCTTAAATTTCTAAATTCTAATAGCGGTGAACGACCTGCTATAGCACTGCCAAATGGTGAATTGATGCATTACCTAACAATCTAATGTCCATTTTAGGTTTTATCTAACCCCTTGATTATTAAATGGGAACAATGCAATCACAATTCAGAAATATTTTAGGAGTATAATGCTTTCTGAATACAAAATAAAGCAATGATCAGGCATGCAGAAAGAAGGAAATCGGACAGGGAAAGGTGTCATTTGAGGGGTTTTTTTAATGCTAGTTAACTTAAAATGAAATGACAATGTGAACAAAGCATGTCCCTGAGGGACATTCCAAGGTCTTCTACGGTAAAGACTTGGAATTTTCTTTAGGAGGTCTTTGGTTTCAATCCTGCTGATCCTATGTGTAACTCACCTTTTGAGTAATTCACCTTGTGCCAAATAAATAAATATATAAATGATGAATGAAAACATACTTTGGTTCTTTGATTTACACTAAATTCTGATGTCGTATGCGAATATTTGGACTCCTTCAATCAGGGGGAAATCTGCAAAATATGGAAATGCAGGTGAGTCTGGTTCATGGGCATACATATCAGATGCACATACTGGAGTCCAAATGATATAGAAGTCAACAAATACTAATTTGAGCACCAGAAAGAACTGTATCTTTTGCATTTATATTGCTACATTGCACAATATCATCTAGATGATGCAAAGCAATGAATGTATTTTACTCCACCTATCTTTTGAGGTTACCCAATTGATTTATTTCTTGGTATTCCTTTCTTTTTAATAAAACGTACTGAATTTTCAACAGCTGCACAGAGAGTTGGCACGTGAAGCAGTTCGCAAGTCATTGGTCCTTTTGAAAAATGGGAAGGATCCAAAGAAACCTTTTCTTCCACTAGATAAAAATGCTAAAAAGATTCTTGTCGCAGGAACACATGCTGACGATCTTGGATATCAGTGTGGAGGGTGGACCAAGACTTGGGATGGAACAAGTGGCAGAATTACTATTGGTATGCACTCATTACTTCATCTCCACAAGAAAACAGAAGTGAATGTGTTCATGTAAACCATGTTACTTTCATTCATCATGTTCCTTGTAAGGAGTCTCCCTCATTAGTTTGATATTAGTGTTCACATCCCATTTTCCTCTCTGCATGTACCCCCACTATCCTTTGCATCCTCTCCTGCCCTCCTTCCAAAGGATGAAATCCATTGATAGATTGATGTTAGTGTTTACATCCCATTTTCCTCTCTGCCTGTACCCCCCAATCCTTTGCATCCTCTCCGGCCCTCCTTCCAGAGGATGAAATCCATTGATAGATTGATATTAGTGTTCACATCTACACGTGATACACATGCTCACATCGAAATGAAGAACATGGCATATACAAATGAAACAAAAAATTTTGTGTGAAACGTCCGTCATAGATTGAAACTGCAGGGTCCCTACACTGACCATTAAAGAGAGTTCTCCACATACAGCTGGCTGACTTTTGTAATCATATATGTTCTGCAGTGCCTGCTGCTGTGAATAATTATAAGTGGTATACATATTAATGTGTTTGTTTATGTTTTAGGGACAACCATCTTGGATGCAATTAAAAGTACAGCAGGAGAGAAAACAGAAGTGATTTATGAGAAAAATCCATCACCAGACACCTTAGCAAGGCAAGATATTTCTTATGCCATTGTAGCTGTTGGTGAAGGTCCATATGCAGAATTTACCGGCGACGATTCAGAAGTTAAGATTCCCTTCAATGGAACTGAAATAATTAGCTCAGTTGCTGATAGATTCCCTACCTTGGCAATTTTGATATCTGGAAGACCTTTAGTTTTAGAAACATCACTCTTACAAAAGATAGATGCCTTAGTTGCTGCATGGTTGCCTGGAACTGAAGGATCAGGAGTCACAGATGTTATATTTGGAGACTATGGATTTGAAGGTCAACTGCCTGTGACATGGTTTAAAAGTGCTGAACAGCTGCCGATGAACAATGGAGCTAATTCATATGACCCTTTATTCCCCTTTGGTTTTGGGTTGAAATACAATGTGGAGAAATCATTAGATTAAGTTATTTTGAAGATCAAGGCATGTCATGTCCAAGTTCCAAGTTTCCTGAATAAATCATTGCTGCAACTTGATGAAAGTCCATCAATAAGTTCCTACTAAAGTACCAGTCTACAAGCATGGATTATTTAATCACAGTGCATCATATTTTTTCCTTAAATAATACCACAGTTGATGTTCATTGGTCATAATCATGTCAACTGTGTGCAGGGCCAGAATTTTTAGTTCTTGGTCCATGTTGTCTCATGTTCAATCTATACTTGGATGAGTACACTAAATCTAGGAAAATTCAGGTGTATGCGCCTGGGTATGAGACAGGGTGAATTGCACTATGAATCATTAAACTTTGTACTAATGTCAATTGTGATGCAAATAAATATATCGTTGTATTATGTAGTCATCACATTTTTTGCATACTTCTGGTGCATTACACCCAATTATCAGATTTGTGACATATAGTTGAAGTATTTTACACTTGATTAATATGCGTATCTATTGGAAATATAATCTTTATAAAGACTACACTAGACAATAAAACAAATAATTACTAAAACAAATTAGAAATATAATACATGATCTGTTATAAAATTCCTATTTCGAATCGATTAATCATTTGAAAACAAAACAAATATTATATTACTAAGCTATATAAATAAAATAATGTATTATTATTAAACATAATCTTTACATATATATATATACACACACACGAGGGGGGAGGGATACGCAAATTTACAAAATAGCCTGCATTATTTATTATATAAAAGTTAGATAATTTAATAATTTATCAATAGAAATTAAATTAAATTAATTATAATTTAAATTAAATTGTATTTCCTATTTTGATTAGATTATCTTCCATTTTAAATAATATAAACTAGTTAAATAATATATTCAGGTATAATTTAAATAAAATTATGTCTCTTATTCTAATTAGATGAACTTTTACATATGTTTAGAAATTTTATTGAAGTTTAATAAAAAATAATAATTATTAATTTAATTAATTTTTATTATTTAAATAATTAAAAAGAAAAATGATGAAAAGAAAAATACTAAAAACTTTATTTATAGTGAAGAATTTTATTAAATTAAAGTGTACTAAAATAATTAAAATTAATATAAACTAATTTTAGATCATTTAATGAATAACGACGATAATAATTTGAAAAATTGTGCCTATATTTTTTAGAAGAGAAATCAATTAAGTTAAAATATATTTAAAATGTAATGCATAATTACTAAAAAGAATAAAAATATTAACACTAAAAATGTTAAAATCATGACAAAAATTAATTTATAGCGACAAATTTTTTCAAAAAATTTAATAAAAGATAATTAAAATTTATTTACTATTTTTATTATTTAATGCTTTATTACGATTATAATTTAAAAATAGTACATTGAAACTATTTTTTGAAAATGAAGTACTAAAATAAAAATATTTAAAGTTGATATATAATTACTAAAAAATAGAAAAAATAATGTTAAGAATATTAAAAAATACTACAAAAATTAATTTACAGTGATAAATTTTAATAAAATTTAATCAAAAGAATAAAAAATTTAATCAAAAATTTTTTCTATTGATTTATTATGATTATAATTTAAATATAATACATTACATATTTTTAGAAGAGAGATTTATTATAGTTAATAATTCTGAAAAATAATGCTTAAAAAGAAAAAACTAAGATAAAAATATAAAAATGGCTACAAAAACTCAATTTACATGATTAGAGTGAATTTTTATCATGTTTTGGTGATTGATTGGTGTTATTTTTAAGTTAATTTGTGTTAATTTTTATTTTAGATAGATTAATTATGTGTGATTTATTGTTTGTAGGTGTTGTGAGTCATTTATGGGGATTGAATAGCGAAAAGTTAAGGATACGGGAAGTTCGAAGTGGAGTTTGAGGAAGTTTTCGATACAGGCAAGGACACGGCCATGTTGTAGGCCGTGTAGTCTTTTGGAGAAAAGTAGAGGCTAAGACACAATTGAAGACACGGCCATATAACTAGTCATGTAACTCACTGGAGGGATTTTATAGCCTAAACACGGGTCAAAAACACGCCCATATGTTAGGCCGTGTACTTTACTACCATATTTGTTTACCTTATACATGGTTTGAGACATGGCCGTGTAGTGATCCGGACTGATGGTTCTGGTCGAAACACGCCCGTGTACGAAAAGGACATGGTTGTGTACGAGCAAGAGTTAGGATAGAATCAATTTCTTTGGATATTTATCGAAGGGAAATTCAAGGAGAATTATAAAAAAGGGAGTTCGAATAGACAAGAGGGATGATTTTTCGGAGATTTTTAGCAAGAGAAGAGAATTCTAATAGCGTTTTCAAGGATCGAGGAGTGAAGATTGAAGATTGGGAATTGCAAGAGATTGATTAATTTCTTTTCTTCTTTTAATTTCTTATAATTGGTGATGGATTCTTTTTATATATTGTTAGATATAGTTTTTGTCATTTTAGGTTAAGTTTTTATTCATTAGGGATTAAGGATCTGAACATGAATTAGTTGATTTTCCTTTTAACTAATTCTTTATTTATGCAAATTATGTTTATAGAGCTTAATGCATGTTATTGTCTGATCAACATTAGAATGATAATAGTTAAAATTACGCATTGAGAAATGATAATTTTGATGCAACGATAAATATAAATCTAAGTTAATTCAAATTTAGAGACAAATTGAGTTTATTAGTGTAGGCAGCGGGGTTCAGCGCACGCCCAAGTGTTTGGTGACCACGGCACTAACTACAAGCCTTTTGGGCCTGGATCAGAGAAGGGAGTCGCCACCCTGGTGAGATCCAGGACACACTGTACAACAACTAGATCCCACGGAGGGAGCCCAGCAGCCGTCCTTAAAGACTGGGTTCGGAAACTGGGTATGAGTTTTTGGAATGCTCATCGACCTTGCGATCGGCCTTCGTTTATGTTTCGTATTTTATTATTTTTAATTATTTAATTATTTCTTTATTAACATGCAAAATTACAATTGCCTTCAAACCATTTCCAAATTTTACAATTTAGTCTGAATTATTTAATTATTTCATTTTTTGCATGCCATTAAATTTTGATCTACAACATATCATCACTTTCAATTATTCACAAAAATCAGACAACAAGAATAAATAATAAATAAATAAATATATGCAAAAAAAGGGAGGAAGGAGAAAAGATTACAACTCATTTATCACACAAAGAATAAAATGGCAAGAAATAAAAATAAATCTAAATTTGATGGTTCGTATGCCACTAATCATCTAAGCCTAGGATAAATATTAAATTAGATTTTTTAGAAAATCTACAAGAAACAAGAAAGTTAGTACATAACAATTAAAGTCATATGTAATCAATAATAAATCCAAAGTTAAAAGAAAATGTACAAAAAGGCCTGAGGCGCCACATCACCGTGATGAGGCGACAAGGCTTTCGCCTTAGTAAGTAGAGGCGGCGCCTCTTCGATGAGGCGTCGCCTCAATGACTTCTGGTTCCAAAAAAAAAAATAGAATGAACAAAAGGACAATATTTATTTCTATCAATTCTACAAAAATTTAAATGAATTTCACAATACCAAAACTAAACTAAATAATAAAACAATAGAACATGTAATAACAAAAAAAATACATGCATTAAAAATTATTTTAAATAAAAAATAAAAATTAGCAGAAGTTTAAAAGATTTACTGTCAAATTGGTTTTGCCCTCAAAAGTTGATGATGGTTTTCTTAGGAACCTCCAAAAATGTAGAACTTGGATTCTAACATTCCTTCTGAAAGCAAACACAACTTCTCTTGGTTTTCTTCTCTGGTTTATTATTTCCCTTCTTTTTTTTATTTCTGCCTCTTTATGTATTTTTTTGCGTAGTTTTTTCTTCTGTGTCATTTTTTTATTCCCCCCCTAATTGTAGCACCCTCCAGGTACCACATATAAGTTTCCAAACAACAAAAAAATACATGGCATAAGAATTTTTTTTAAAAGATATGCATTTATAAAAAAAAACTCTTGTCAATATATATACATTGTACTTTTTATTATGTACATACATAACTTGATATCAAAATAGACACATAGTTTAAGTACAAAATATTTAAATATTATGATGATGATGTTCATGAGGATGGAGATATCGACACCAAATCTTCCTTTGACCCACCTAAGCTCACAAAGAAATACACTTCAAGCTTTTTAATCAATCGAAGCCTGAAAACCACAATTGCAAAGGAATGAGCTTACAACTCAATAAACACTTATTAAGATAAGCATACATATATTTCTCATCAAGAACTAATTAAAAATAATAATATAATAAGACATTTGGAAGTGAACTACACGACCATGTCTCAAACCCGTGTAGTCTACTGATTTAAAACCTCCGTCGGGACACGGCCGGAAACACGGTCGTGTCTCTATCACAGTAAGAACTGGCGAGTGCCAGTGTCTGCTCGCAGACCTCATGGTTGGCGAGCGCCAGTGCTTGCTCACAGCCTGAATCATTTGTTTGACACGCCCGTACCAAAATCACACGGTCTGAGACACGTCCGTGTTTCGACTCGTGTCTTCAACCTGATAGCACATTTCTACAATTAACAAGCACTTCTCAATATATTCATAAACTTATAACATCAATAGTAACTTGGCACTTGATCCACAATCATAATTCTCATATGTCACACTTCATATTCAATCCAAATTCATCATATATATACATAATGCAATGTATGCATGATTATGCTTGTTAGTAATCCGGCCGAAGTTCTCAACACACGTCACACACGTTTCACACAAAGCTCACTTTTTCTTTTTCATTTTCTTTTCTGTTTCTTTTCTTTTTCTTTTTCATATTTTTCATATACAAGTGGCCATTTCTGAGGCTCTCTGCCCAGCTCAGTCTCAGAATCTCACACGTTTACATTCTCACATTAATGGCCACATCTGAGACTCTCTGCCCAGCTCAGTTTCAGTTTCATATTCAATGGAGGCTCTCTGCCCAGCTCAGTCTCCACACACACATGTTTTCCTCACATTCCTCACATCATGCCATATGCATATATTTCAATCATTCTCACAACATATCAAAATGCATATGTACACTTATATCATTACAATGTAACATCCCTTTTTCATTTCTCATAGTGAATCACAATTCACCTTTCTCACAAGAAATACATATCAATTCATACCACATCAAGTGGCTTGCACTCATAGGTGCCAATATTCATAATCCATCATTACACATGCTCAATCGACCATTCAATGGTCTCATAACAATATATATACATATATTCATCATACTTTCTCATAACAATTTATATATATATATATATATTCATCATTATTACCACTTAAATAGCATACCCAAATCAATATAGTTAAATAACTATAGTTACTTGAAAATTACTACATGTAAGCATTATGTTAATAATTACTTACCAACAAGCTTTAACTCTTTCAAAAGCAAAGCTCTCCTAG
>CATIWO010311098.1:0-13032 GCA_949673435.1 Macaranga tanarius
AGGGGGAGAAAACTTTCATTGCATATCATAGCATTCATCGATATCAATCAAGCCCAAGAAGCCACAATCCATCAAGTTCAAGCCCATGAAGATTGCTCAAGTCCAAGTAGAGAATTTGAGGACAAAATAGTAATTAGAAAATTATTGTAAGGATAGTTGAGTCAAGTGACTTCTCTTAGGAGCTCAAAACTTTTGTCCTTTGTGTCTAATTTGCATAAATTTATTTGAAAAATAAAAAGTAGCTTTTTATCTCATCAAATATATTCATCCATATTTTTTAAATTTGGTTTGCAAAAGATTTTTGGTGGCAAAGTAATTTTTGAGTAAATCAATGTTTACAACTTGTTATGTGACTAGAAAAAGATAAACTTTGCTTTCCCGGGTACCAAAACACACATGCACAAAAATATTAAAAAGTTCATCTATTGTCCATAAGTAACTTCTGTGCATAGCCTAATTTGGAAAGTTGAATTTGTCTCTTATCAGAAACCTGATTTGCTGCCTAAATCTGATCTGCACTTCTTTTGAAGAAAAAAAGATTTTGTTACTCATTACATATTTAGCAAATTACATGATTTAACTATGTCAAATTATAGATCATGATAGCTGAAAATTAGGGCAATCCATGAGGACATATAAAATCATATTTTTCTCACTTACTCATTTTTCTCAAGTGTGTGTGAGAGCAAGATTTGAGAGAACTTTTCAGAGCTGCTGGAGTTATTCTTTTCCTCTCAAAAATATGATTGCTGGAGCTACATGTTAATGTTTTGAAAAATCATCTTTGAGCTTCATTGATAGTCATCTTCTCTCTTCTTGTCCATAGGCTTCAAGTGTATCATCTTTGCTTGAGTGAGAGAGATAAACACACATCTTCATCTTGTTCTTGAATCGTTGAAAGCACCATTTAGAGGGAAATGGGTGCATAGTTGCTAGAAATATCAAAACTAGTTTGTAGAGTTCATAGAGCTTATTAAAACTAGTTTACAAAGTTGTTGGATCTAGGTAAAACCAGTGTTGTATACAGTTTACTGGAGCTGTGAGGGAAAGACCAGCTGGGATTAGTTGCTGGAGCTAGAAAACCAGTAAGGGTAGTACTAAGGCTGTAAACGGTTTGTCTTTTATCGGTTAAAAAGAGATCACTTTAACTAGTGAAAAATCTCAAGGGTGAGTCCTTGGGGAGTAGATGTAGGCATGTGGAGCCGAACCACGATAAAATCTTGTGTGTGTTGATTTCTCCTTCATCTCTTTACTCTCTTATGTGTTGTGATGATGTTTGCAAAAATGGATTAACTTATTTAACTTGCCTTTAGTCTGCACTTGATTTAAATTGAATCATAAAACTGGTTTTCCTGCAATCAAAACTGTGTCCATAAGGTTTTTGAATTTGTACTCTGTTTTAAGCTTCCGCATTTTAGTTTGAGCTGGTAAAATTATTTTTTATTTTCAAAATAGTTTGAAAAGTTCAATTCACCCCCCCTTTTGAGGAGCCTAATAGACCTAACAAACATCATAAATAAATAAAGCACACATTAACAAGTGGGAGGATGAGAAATGAATTACATCCCTTTTATCACACACACGAAAAATCTAAGTTCAAATTTAATAGCCCCCAAGGCCATTAAAAATTCTATTCTGCAAAAGAAAGATTCAATTAAATATCCCCAAAAATAAAACCTACAAAAATGAATATGTTAGTACATTGAATAAAAAACACAAATAACAATAAAATTAAAATAAAGATGAAAAATAAATCTAATTAATTTTTAGAGATATGTAGTTTAATTAAAATTCATGACACAATTAAATAAAAAAAATGCAATGAAAATTGCATAGAGGGGGTGCCTCTTCTATAGAGGCATCGCCTCTTAATTAACAGTCAAAAAAATTGAAAAAGGGAAAAAAAGAAAATAAATTACAAAGGCAACGCCTTTGTAAATAGAGGCGGCACCTCTACAAAGAGGTGTCGCCTCTATAACTTTTGGCAGATTATGAAATTAAAAATTAAAAGAAAAATGGGTGAAGAACTTTACTGAAAATAATTCGGCCCTCAGAGTTTGATTTTGAACCACACAACAATACGGATTAAGATTCTGGCCTTGTGAGACCTGCAACACGTGGCCTCAAACAAACCATACACGTATCCCAAAGAATAAACTTAATTATATTATGAGTATATATACATGTCATGCACATTATTAACTCAACATACAATACACATATTCATACTAGTGAATGAAACAATTTGATAGATGTATATGTATAGTAATTTTTTTTAAAAAAAATAGCATGCAGTAGGGGATTGGCACTCGCCAATGTCTGGTCGCAGCCAGGGCCACTGCAGCTCGCCAGTGGCTGGAACCAGCCAGGAGGACTGGCAATCTCCAGTCCACTGTGCTCGCCAATGACTGGAGATAGCCCTTCCCTTGTTCCTTCAAACACAAACCTACTAAAACAAAACCCAAATTGCATAGCACATACACAACATGCTTCTTGAACAATATACTACCACACATATTTCATAAATACTCAATCAAATAACATACATAGGTTTGGCATACACACCACCATATACATGAACCTCACAATTCAAAACTCATATGCACATACATAGTGCATTTCGAACTCCAACATTACAAAATGCCCAAATGCTCATAATTCATTACAGCATGAAAATGGTGCATGACAAATGAGGATGGGAGTTAATTCACCAAGCACACCTCGAACTCTCTGGAAGACACTATCAAAGCAAGTATCAAGCTTTGTCTAACTATCTTCTAAAAAATAGTTGCAAAGGGATGAGCTTGCGACTCAATAAGCAACTATTAGTATAACTATATATATATCACTTCTCAAGAACTAATTAAGTGATATAATAACAAGAATTTCATAGATTAAGATCAAACATGAACCATATCTTTACTTCCAAACACATACCAATCATTTATAGAATTTATGCTAAACATATACCAAAATATATACAACATATACCAAACATCTACTCAAAGTATACCATTTACTCATACATATCACAACCATATCAATTAATAATCATATTTCATCTCATGAATTCAAAACTCATATATTTATATCACACATCGTATCTTGGTATCCGGCCGGAACCACCTCACATGCGTATTTCACACAAGTGGTCACATACTAAGACTATCCGCCCGGCTCAGTCCCAGTTCTCACATCCTCACATCCTCATATATATATATATATATATCATCGGGTAGCTATACGTCCGGCCAGCTTGCCTATCTCACAATTCATATTTTCACATATGACCACTACTGAGACTATCCACCCGACTTAATCTCAAATTTCACAATTAGTGAAGGCTATCCGCCCTGCTCAGCCCTACTATCACATATATTCCTCACATATCCACACAATCATTCAATCAAGCCACATACACATACACAATTCACCTTTCAATAGCCATATCTCACTTCACATCATAATTAATCACATTTCAACATTTTTACAATCCATATATTAATTCATATCACATCACATATCTCACTCATTTCATTTATAGTAATATATTTCTTATATTCAAGAGATTCAATATATATATCATTCTATTAATAATTACTTACTCAAGAGTGCTTCAACTCCTTCAAAATCAAAGTTTTCCTAGTGATTGGTAGCACCTCTATTCTTATCAATGCCTATACATAATTCATACATCAATACCATATAGCAAGCATGACTCTAGCACTGAAATGCAACTAAGTGCAACTCTATACTTTATGTTCAATATATCCAAATAATTCACACACTTGTCCAAAAATCAAGAAAATATTATTGAAGCTAGAAATATGAGTTTACTTCAAATTTCAATTAGAATTACTTAAATCGGACATGTATGGAATTAATTATGAATTTTTTATTAAATCCGGGTAAAACAGAGTTGATAGGTTGAGCAAGAAAATGTCAAGCCCTACCAGATAACTTTAATAGCAAAATCAGCTCTAGCATAAAATATAGTTTGCAGAGCATTAAGCCTTGCTCAAATTAGAGATCTAAAACTCAAGATATGGTCAAAATACTAGGAATGATGCACATGAAAAACAGAACCTGAATTTACAACCTAAAAACCTAACTTCAATTAAACAAAATAAATGCAAGGTTTACCAAAATGATTCTCCAAATAGCTTATAGATCTTCTATAGCTCCCCAAATCCTTGCTAAATGAGTAGAGAAAATCAAAATCTTCTAAAGCTATCAAGAATTCCCTCTTCTTCTTCACCTCTCCAAATCTCTACACTCTCTAACACACACACACACACACACACACATATACTCATATAAACCTTCCACTAATCATAAAATTCCATTTGCCCCTTTAATGTCTCTTCCTCCATAAATGCTTAATTATCACTTGCAATAAAATAATACTAATAACCTAGATAATTACTAAAAAATATCATCACCAAATCTCTACACCCCCTTAATAAACTAGGATTATTACCCAATAATCCACAATTTTCTATTATGATGAAATAGTCCAAACTTACCTTACAAATAGGCCTTTCTCTACCAACATACACATGCCCCACTTAGATGCAAATTTATAACTCTACTCTATATGATAGGAAAACATAATGCATGAATAGTGCATCTAAGATGCGGGTATTATAGGCCTCCTTTTAAAACTCATTCAATTGATATTCTTTTGGGTTTTTTTTTTATTTTTTCTCTATAATTTTTCTCCCTAAAAATCCTCCTTTTACAGAAGAGATTAATCTCTATTTATAGAGGGATTAATCCAGCCGATTCTCTTTCCATCTCTCTTGAACGTGGGAGAAGAGTTATAGAGCGTGGGAGAATCCCACGTTTTGTAATTAATGCCATTTATTTTTTGTAACAGAAGGTGATGAGGCACCACCTCTGTGATTTTAGGCTATGGGTTTATGGGCCGGTTATGGTCTATTTGGACTTGGCTTGTTAAGCCAACTGTTTAGGCTTGGCTTGTTAAGCCAGCTATTTGGGCTTGGCTTTGGGCTTCTCTCAAGTGGGCCAGAATCCAATTCCTTTGCTGAGTTGGGCTTACGTCTTATTTTTCATCATTGGACTTTCGTTCTTAGGCCGGGCTAAACTATGTGCCAACAGTTTACCCCCTGCTTTTCAAAAATTAAAATGCAAGTAACGTGATGAGATTTATGAAAAAGCTCATGTAAGCATTGTAACGATTTATGAAAAAGCATAAATGCAAACAATGAAGAAAGACTCCAATCTTCGGAGTGAAATGTATAAGAAAATATTATAATTTTCAGAGCTGGATGTCCAAAAAAGATTTTGATTTAGTTCCGTCAACCTTGATGTTCAAAATCAAGAGGCTTTCAATCAAAGAAAATAGTCTCATGTCGTCAACCTTAATGTACAAATCAAGAGGTTAGAGACTTGCTGCTAAGGTTTCTATCCATCAGCCTCAGAGTTAACTATCCGAGAGGACATCCAAAACCAGTTCTATCAACCTTAATGTTCAAAATCAAGAGGAAAATAACTTCAAACCGTTAACCTTGATGTACAAAATCAATAGGTTTTTTCGATTACATAAAAGAGAAAAGCCTTATAACCACTTCCGGTATTAGACGAGATCAAAAGATTGAGCCATATAGCCACCTCAGGCATCAGGCAAAAATAGATAACACTACGGGCGTCAGGAAAAAATAAATAAAATGAGCCATATAGCCACTTCGGGCATCAGGTGAAAATAAACAACATAAGCCATATAGCTATTTCGAGCGTCAAGCGAAAGTAAACAATTATGAGCCATATAGCTATTTCGAGCATCAGGCGAGATCAAATAAAATGAGCCTTATAGCCACTTCAGGCGTTAAGAAGGAATAGATGAAGTAAGCTATATAGCCACTTCAGGTGTCAGGCAAAAATAAACAAAATGAGCTATATAGCTACTTCAGGCATCAGGTGAAAATAAATAATATAAGCCATATAGTCACTTCGGGCATCAGGTGAAAGTAAATAATCATGAGCCATATAGCTATTTCGGACGTCAGGCGAGATCAAATAAAATAAGCCTTGTAGCCAATTCGGGCATCGGGCGGGATACTATATTCTAAAAGATTTTACGGCTGGCCCACATTCAGAAAATGATACACAGGTGATGTATGAATGATTATGATCTTCAAAAGCTGTTGAAAATAATTTTGACAAACAAAACTCCATGTGATATAGAAAACATGCATTATTCAATGCGTGTATATATAAGATTCAAAAATAATTTCACAAAACAATTTCCTATATGCATAAACTACTAGTTAAAGTAACATGTAGTTTTGAAAAAAAACTTTATACACATTGACTTACTAAATGCCTCTTCTAATTAGAGCTGATATTTGGGACTGATTCCCCATTCTATCATAGAATCCAAATTTGAAAGTTGAGTCTATCACAGACTGCTATTAAGGCCAGTGTTATTGAAAGCAGAAGTTGAAACTCTCTACTAAATTGGGATGATGACAACAATAAATGCCTATGTTTTGTTGTATTTTGAAGATGCTTTACTAGTGCAAGACTATCATGATTGAATTTGATGTGAAAGAGACACTTTATGTGCCCCCTAGTAAGATTCTATTGTCCTTAAAGCTAACATGATTGCCCTCTAGCTTGAAATTACAACCAATTTTATTTTATATTCTCTTTTTTGCCTTAGCCACCCTCTTTTGAAAGTTTTCAAACCTAGCTGGGTCTTTCATTCTTTTTTCTTTTTTTTTTAAATTTATTTTCCCTTTTTTGCCTAGGTCACCCTCTTTTGAGAGTTTTCGAACCTAGGTAGTATTTACGCATAAATTAGAAATGCAATACTCGCAAGTATATGAGATCGACTTAGTAATATATAGTGCGTACAAGTGTCATATCCCACAAGGATTAAATGAACTAGCCCTCAATTAAATTTAATACAAGAGTTCTAATTAATAAAAATAAAATCTAAAACTGCAATATACTAACTTTAACTTAATATATAATTATTCATACTAAATTCTAACCAACAACAATAAGTAAAGCAATTTAAGCAATGGTTAAGAATTATCTCTCAAACCATTTTCCATGTAATTAAATTATTCTTCAAAGCAATGCAATTCCTTGAGTCAATAATATATCAACTTACTCTTTCGATTATAAATTGTTTAAACATGTATTTAATAATTTAAACATCGTGGCTTAATTTTCATCCTCACTCATAATAATTTAAATTAATCACACATATTAAAAAGCAAAGTTTATCCCAAATTATGGACATGAATAATTTAAGTTATTTATAATCATTAAATTAATTCATGATATGTTTATTTTTTCCATTAGTATTACCATCTTTCAATATATAACACTAATTAAGATTATGTTTAAATTCGCTAAACATAAATAAGCATTAAGGACAATAAACATAAAATACATTCTTTGAAGAAATTGATTAACTTTCATTAATTAATAGATATGATTCTTGACATGAAGAAAAATCCCAACAAAATGTAATTAGTCTACATCCATAGAAATAAAATAATACAAGAAGATATAGTAAGAAGTACACAATGTAGAAAATAAGAAAGCATCCAAACTCTAGAATTGTCCTCTTGATCTTTAAGCTTTCTTTTTTCTTTTTAATCTTCTTGTTCTAATAATTTTTTCTCCAGCTAAAAATGCTCTCTATTGCTGTTATGTATAAAATAATAATAATGAAGAATATTTATGCTTAGGACGTTAATAAACGAAAGGGTAAAACACACATGTTAGTCAAAAGTCATATGCTTTGACATCAATGGTAACTTTGAGGGTAATTTTTGTCAATCCATACACACGAATTAAGTCTAAGAATCTTCATGAAAGTCGTAGCCCTCTAAATTAGCTTTCTATAGCCTTTTGAATTACTTAAATCCGAATACCGTAGAGGGAGTTATGATCGAAAGAGTATGACTAGGTTTGAAAAGGTTCGTCCTTTCACACCCATTGCCGAGTCATCAAGGGTGTGCCGAGTCGGCAAGATGACTCGCTGTCGCGACTCGTGAAGGTGGATGGGAGCTTGTTGAGTCATGAAGAACATCTTCTATGCTGACTTCTGAAGGGCATACAATGTTGCCGACTCTTGAAGGACATCCTCTATGTCGACTCGTGAATTACATGGAATGCATGTCGAGTCATGAAGACTATAGAAGCGTGCCGACTCGTGAATTGCATGTCGAGTCTGAGTCTTGCTGAGTCCCAACTCACTTAACCTCAAATAACTTCTATATGATCCATTAATTTTTATAAACATTAAATAAACTTCAAAAACATTAGAGAACCATCCAAATGCATATAAATTTAATCAACATCAATGAAAACTTGTGATTGCTAATAAAATGCATTACAGTTAAGTTAAAATGTAAACTTAATACAACCTAATTATACATAAAACATACTAAATTAACTATGATAATTACCACATATGAAACTCCCCCACACTTAGACTTTACTTGCCCTCAAGCAAAACTCAAGATCAAAGATGAAGGTTCAAACACAAATCAATAAATTACTCCTTTCAATTCAAGATGATCAAGTACTAAAAAGGGTCATAACTACATTAAATTAAAGAAACAATAAGAAAAGAGATTAAACATCCACTCCACAAGTCTTCTAAAGCCTGGAACAAAGATAATAATAATGTAGAAAATAAAGTAACCCCCATCAAGTATTATTACAAATAAAATCCATGCAAGTCAAATTAAATTCCCATTCATTAATCAAACTCAAGTTAAAGGAAAACTACTAAAGCATAGAGGATAACAGAGCACACACATACACTCACAATTAATTCTCAAGGCATTTTTAGACCATACAACATTACTTGAGAATGCATTAGAAATTCTTTCCAAACGAATGCAAATGAGGAGCAAATACAAATGCACACGATTTACTCGGAATCCATAACATAATCAAGTTTGTTGTTTTTTTTAATAAAAAACGAGTACATTTTACGCTCCGTCTCGCTATATATATATATATATTTAAGTCTTCATCATTTATTGAGTAATTACGAGTATGTATCATGGATAAAATTTCCTCTTTAAGAAACATATATAATTTTCCTAAAACTTGAGCGTACTTCATTAATATAAATTAAACAATTTAAGTGATTAGAGATTTCAAAGGTAATAAAACAAGGCAAATGTCACTACAAAATCTATACACTCTTGTCCAAATTCATGGCACATAACGCAAGGGAAGTAAATATTTAATCAAAATTCAAAGTGTTTCTAAACCTTAATATATGCCTGAACCAAATTAGAATAAAACTATTACAAAATAAAAAGGAGTATAAAAATGAGACCAATAATTGTTTAAAATGCAACCTAGCATAGTAAATTAAAAATGCAATACTTATATAAAAATAAATGCAACACACATAAATATAAACACAACAACATAAAAACATAAAACACGTAAAACATAAAACATACTAACCCCTAACTCCCCCACACTTAAAAGCACATTGTTCGTAATGTCTATATGCAAGCATAATAAAAACAAGCAAACAAAATATAAGTGAGGAGAAAAGGATTAGAAGAGCTCCCTTAATCTTGGTACGGAGATGGTGGTGGGGAATCAATTTGATACACACTATGCTCAATTAAGCGGTCAATCTTGTGAGACATATGCCTTTGCCAACGCTCCGTATGATTTTATCTAGCATTAAATTGCTCCATTTATTGCATCATTGCTTGTTAACCATTAAGAACTTGTTGCCAGAAAGCCAAATCACTAGGAGCACGAGAAACACCTCCACCTATCTCCACGTGTCTGGAAGTGTGTTATTATGGTTGTACGACACCGTCCCCACTAGCTTTATGTGCATGATCATCACTTTCTTCCTCACTTTCCTCCTCCACTTGTACCATTTATGGAGTTTGATTTCATTTGATCTAACAAGAATGTTCGTGGGCATGCTTGAGGTTGTAGTGAACATCAATAAGTTCTCCACATATAAAGGCTTGCTTGGTAAAATGGATCATCCCTACATATCTCATACTTGACAAAGAAGATTGTGAAATACCACAAGCAATAGCAATTTGAGTAATCACATGACCATGAGTCAAAGGACCCGAAGATGCAGTAGAATAATTAAACAATTAATTCACAAGCCAATAAGTCTAACAAATTGGTTTCTTTGCATGAATGCACCACATTAAAAATAATTCTTGGATGGAGACTCGATTACCTTCCGATTTTCCAAAAATAAGACATGCAAGTATTTTATGTAAAAGCCAAAATTCGTAATCTTTGATAAATATAGCCGAGCCTTTTTTAGAATCAAATTATGGACGCAAATCCATCAAGAATGCCCAAAAATGGCTGGCTTTAAAATCACTTGTCCTTTTTCACACACCATCTTTATAAAAACCAAACACATTGTTTATGAATTGATGAGTCAATTGATAAGTTATGCCTGACATACGAAAGTCTAGAATATGCATGTTCTCAACATTTGCAACTAAAGAATAAAAAAATTATTGCGTCAACCTCATATAAGAATCATGTTCCATGTCAACAATTTTCTTAAGCCCAATTGATTTCAACAATTTATTCATAATATTAGTCATGCCCATTTTTTCAATAATTGTCTTAGGCAAAAATCTAGAATAAACAACTTATCGAGTTTATAAATTGAACATATCTATCCCCTTCATATTCATGAAAAATAGGAAAAAGAGCCTCATACCTTGGAGATAGATCACGTGGTCGGTCTTCCTCCTCATGTTGAATAATAGTTTTGCCTTTGCCCTTAGAAGCCTTAGAAGATGATTTAGCTTTCTTCATAGTGATAATGGCAAGGGAAATAGGTAGAGAAAGACAAAAGATAGAATGTAGTGCAAATGAAAATAAAAATGAATAGATATATGTAGAGGATTGAAATATGTAGAGAAAATAAAAGTTAAAAAATAAGTAGAGAAAATTAAAATATAAAGACGAAAATGCAAATGAAAAGAAAATGAAAGTGTAGAGAAGATGAAGTGAAAAGAAAATAAAGTGGAGATGGTGTTATATAAAAGGGAAGAAATAAATTAAAAAATAATGAAATGGAAAATGATACACTCATTGAATAAATTTTCAAATGTTGAAATGAAAGGAGGAAATGAATGGTGTAAGAAATGTGTAAGAATTTGTGAATGTAAAGACAAAGAAGACAAGAATAATGTGTAAAAATTTAGAAATAATGCACTCGGCAAAGATAAAATAATGTGCAGGTAATGGGAAATGCTGCACTCGGTATCAATCAAAAGCAAAAAAATAAAATAATGTACAGGTAATGGGAAATGTTGCACTCGGCATCAATCAAAAGTAAAAAAACAAAATAATGTACAGGTAATGAGAAATGCTGCACTCGGCACCAATCAAAAGCAAACTGCCGAGTCAGACAGTGTTGGGCAGTCACGACTCGGCACTAGGAGAAGAGATGTTGCCGAGTCGAGACAGAATAAGACCTGCACTACTCGGCAATGTGAAAGAGTCCTTTCCTAGTAGTGAAAGTGCATGGCACTCATGACTCGGCAACATGGAGATGGCCTTGTCAAGTCATGATAGTGCTATGCACTCACGACTCGGTAACATAGTCGGCACCCCATGCCAATAAAAATTGATTTTTTTATTAAAGTACTATTTAAAACACAAATTAAAACACACAAACCTAAATCTACTCACACAAAAAATACTTATAATAAAAATAACAATATAACAATAAAAATAATAATAATAAATGTAAAATACTAAAACTTAAAATTTATGAACATATACTAAAAGAAAATTTTGATTAAAAATAAAAATAAAAGTAATATGAAATTGACTTACTGAGTAGGGGTATTTAAATTAAGAGATGTCCTCTCTTTAGGAAATATACCTCCATAGTAGACTTTACACCGTTGACCATTCACCTTGAACTTTGACCCGTTACCATTAATTAATTCCAAAGGTAAACACTTGTGTTACTTTAAACGGTCCATTCCATCTTGATTTTAATTTATTCGGAAACAATCTCAATCGTGAATTGAATAGGAGTACCTTGTCGCCTACCTTGAAATCTTTCTTTACTAAATGGCTATCATGCCATTTTTTTGTCCTTTCCTTCTCAAATTTAGCATTCTCATAAGTATTAAGCCTAAACTCATCAAGCTCGTTCAATTGTAGACATCTTTTATCACCCACAACCTTTAAATCAAAATTTAATTCTTTGATTGATCAATATGCTCTATGTTCCAATTCTACCAGTAAATAAGATGTTTTCCCATACACAAGTCTATAGGGAGACATACCAATTGTTGACTTGTAAGCTGTCCTATATGCCCAAAGAGCATCATCAAGTTTCATTGCCCAATCTTTCCTTGAATTGCCCACCGTTTTCTTTAAAATTTTCTTGAGCTCTCTATTTGTTACTTCAACTTGACCACTCATTTGAGGATGATAGGGGGTAGCCACCTTATGCCTCACTCCATATTTCTTCAATAAAGACTCAAATTGGCGATTACAAAAATGCGATCCCCCATTGATGAGTGTGAAAAATACATGTTTTAAGCACTCTATTTTATTGCATATTAGGTTTAGTTATTACATAAGTTAGTTAGTTTTTAGTGAATTTAGTTACCTTTATTGTTTTGTCTTAATTATTAGGATTTATTTATTTTTAGATAATTTCTTTTGTGTTTTTATTTTGTAGGATGCTTTTGGATGAGGATAGGATCAATCATTGAAGATTGGATAGGCCAAAGACTCAAGATAAAGCCTTATCTACGTTAGGGGATGCATGTGGTCGTTTTTGAAGATAAATGAAGAAGATTATGAGCCATCTACAAGTGGCACGGCCAAGCCAAAATCAGGCTTGGCCGTGCACTGCATAAAAGGGAGAAAGGAATGGCGTTAGGCACGGCCAAGCCAGTTTCTTGCATGGCCGTGCCTGACTGATGTGGCATCCAACGAAAAGATATCTTTGAGCTAAAGACTTAATAAAGTTGAGCTTCTATTAGGAGTTTGAGA
>CATIWO010311102.1:0-17736 GCA_949673435.1 Macaranga tanarius
TGTCTATTATGCATGTTTAGTTATGTAAGAGTGTATGTGATATGATCTATGGGCATGTTAATGATATGTGTTGATGCAAATGTTGCATGCAATGAAAAATTTTAAATTCCGCATTTTCATTGTCCACCCACAACACCTATCATTCACTATCTGCCCAGCTCAGCTTTCCTATTCCACAATCAGTGAAGACTATCCGCTCGGCTCAGTCTTCACTCAACACACTTTCTCACACATCATTATTTTCTCACTTGGTTCACCTTCTTGTGAAAACACACATCATATACAACACAACTCAACACAATTGCATCACAATAAGTCATCATATTAACATTCCATCAACAACTACTAATTCATTCTCACATGCACATTATTCATCATATACAAATATAATATTCACCATAATTCACAATCCATACATATTGAAACTCATTCCACCTCATCATTCTCAAATCCACATATTCACCACATTCAATTCATAACTTAAATAACAATTCACTATTCTTACATTCATTACTTCTCATTTCTTACCATATTAAATTGCTTGCACAACTTACAAAATTATACAACCATTATATATATTTAGATATATAAGCATTATATTAATAATCACTTACCTCCAAACTTTCAACTCTTTGAAAAAGAAAAGCTCCTCCTATTGAGTAGGGTCTCCTCTATCTCTATCAATTCCTATATGCAACTATATATTAATCTTACATAGCTAACATAACACTTGCACTCAAATGCAACTAAGTGCAACTCCATACTCAAGATTCAATGTATTCAAATAATTCACACACATGTCCAAAGATCATGAAACTTCTATTGAAGCTAGTCATATAAGTCTACTAATAATTTCAATTAGAATTACTCAAATCATATATGTATAGCATTTATTATGGATTTTTAATTAAAATCGGATAAAACAAGGCACTTACTGTGAGCAGTAAAATAACCGGCCCTATTAGATAAGATTAATAAAAATTTTAGCTCAAACTCAAAACATAAAAGTTATAGCCTTAAAGTTTTCAGAGCATCAAACCTTGCTCAATTTGAGGTTCTAAAACTCTAGATATCACTATATTACCGATACATCAGAAAATTCACAACCCAACCTGTATACTACTGTTATTATGTTTGATATATGAAGTTCATGATGCTCTTAAAAAATATAGACATATCCAATAATCACCAAATGTATATAAACTCTACCTATGTGAGTCTACTTTCATTTCCAACTGAAATCCTATAATTAGCACATGTAGAGAATTAATTATGGATTTTTGAAACAAGTCAGGTAGAACAGGGCATCAGCATGAGCAATAAAATTTCTAGCCTTATTCAACCCCTCTAATAGCATATTCAGTTTAAGCACCAAACACAAACATTTTAGAGGACTCTCTGAAGTTTTTAGGAAATCTAATCATGCTCAAATTAAAGCTCTATAGCTCAAGTTATGACCAAAGTAATGGGACTGAAAAATAGGGTAATAGGACTTGAAATTACAACCAACCAAACTCAACTAAAGCAATCAATAATACAATAAAAGCTTACTAATTAATCTCTAGTGAATAAAAGACCTTCTAATGCCTCCCAATTGCTAGCTTGATCAAGATCAAAAGCTCTCCAAAAATTACTCAAAAACTAACTTTCTTATTCCTCAAAATCTCTACACTCACACACTACTCACACATACACATATACATATCAACACCAACCAATCAAAAACATCCATTTGCCATCCCCAATGTCTTCTCTATATATTGCATAATTATCTCTAATATAATAATAATAATAATAATAATAATAATAATAATAATAATAATAATACTCCTAATAAATAATAGCCACATATCACCGTTATGCCTCCTTAACTTCTTCATAAAGTGGAATTAATTCATAATAGCCCACAACTTTCTATTGTGACAATTAACTCCAAACTTTTTTTACAATCTAGTCCCTCTCTACAATTCATGCACAAACTTAAACTTAAATAAAGCCTACTAACCATTATGCATAAAATGCAATACACACGTCATAAATACATATGCAAAAAGGCGGGTGTTACAATTCTCCTTCCTTAAGAAAATTTTATCTCTAAAATTAATTACTCACCATCTTTCTGGAATAAATATGGTTATTTTTACTTCATTAGCTCTTCTACTTTCCATGTTACTTCTACAGGTGAATAATAAATTCACTTTACCTTTACTATTGGAATCCCTTTGTTCCTCAACTGCTTATCATAAACATTCATATCTATAAAGCATGTATTAATCTGACATGGTATTTAATTAGTAATCCACTTGTAGCATACACATACCATCATCAACATTTCATAACACAACCCATAGACCATAACTTATCCATTACACACTAGGCTTTATCATAAGAACCTAACGACAAAAAGATAATTTATGAGGAATCTATCGAAAATTCGGCAGAACCTCCCCTAAAATATAGACATCTCCCTACTAAAGTAGGACCAATCCTACAATAAAAATAACTACACTTCTCTTAACAATTTTAATTGGGCTCAGTTATCCACCACACTATAATTATATAATGTTCCACGTATCTCGAACTAAATTTTCCTTTCCTTCAAAATCTTAAAATTCCCTTTTTTAGTTTTTTTTTTCAAAGCTATAAAAACTTCCCCACACACAAATGAGACTCAAACCAATTCAGGGACACTCCAAAAATATACTTAACATTATCAATTCAATTCATAAACACAAGCTTAAAATATATTTATATCAACACAGTATTAAATATTCAAATATATGCATTTGTACTTCATCGTCTCCAACACCCACAATCATAAATTCCATACGAGAAAAGTATAAATATAATCAATAAACAATCGAGTACACATCACACGAATCTCAATTCTCAATATTTTATTCAATGCTTGCATTCATCTCAACAATAAGGATAACATCTTATAATAATTCACATCTCACATCTTAATTTCATTGTTCGGTATTCGGTCGGAACCATTCTTGCACAATTGCCTCACACTTAGCTAATTTGGCTTATTCATCACAATCACAATTTCATAAGTGGCCACATACTAAGACTATCCATCCAGCTCAGTCTCAGATCTCACTTTCACATATCAATCATGGGTAGCTATCCGTCCAGCTTAGCTTGCCTATATCTCACCATTTTATCACATTTCGTTCAATTTTACACTTTTCAATTCACAATCAGTGGAGGCTATCCACCCAGCTCAGTCTCTACTATCACAAGTATACTTTACATTTCCTCACCATTAATCAATATCCATATCACATTCAATTAATATTTAACATTTTCATCATAACATTTTTCAATCCATGCCATATTAAATGGCTTGCACTATTCACATAATAGACATCATTCACTTTTCAATAGTCATTCTCAATTCACCACATTATCATTTCTCATAATAGTTTCACAATCATGTATGTAATACCACACAACATAGCACAACATAATCACACATTATTACATTCTGAAACATTATTTGTAATAGATATTGCTTCACCATAATCAACAAATCCACAATCACAATACAATAATTTCATACCAATTCTCATCAAAATATAATAATATCACTTACAATATTATTCTTAGCATATCCAATCACACATTTCACTATATACATATTTAATCATCTATTTATTTTCTTAGTCACTAATTCATTCAAAACTCTTTCATTTATAATATATCTCCATACCAATCTCATACATATAAACATTGATATTCCCAAGCAACACTAACATCATTATCCTTCTATTGTCAATGAAATAAATCATAATCTAACCCTTTTAACATATATAATGATTCATATTACTTACCACCTCAATAAATGGGAAGTTCTTATAGTTGTTCTGTCTTTTGTGCTCTTTATAACTCCTACATATAATCACACATCAACTATATATACAATACATCTCACTGACACTCTGATTCATCTAATTCAATCTATTCCCCTCCTTGTTTTCTTCTGAAGAAAATAATTTCCTCATTCTCAATTTATTTTTACTAGAATATCATACAACTATTTTTTCCCGCAATACTATTCAAAAATACTTACCATATTCTTCTTTATTTGATAAATAAAAGCATTATCAAATAAAACAATCATAACTAATTCAAATACCGTTAAAAAATCTTGTTTATAAATATCATAATCAACACATAATTGTCCATCATCATTTTTATTCTGTATAATGGAATTAATGCCTCCGTAATGTATTATTCAATTCCTCAATTAATCCTCTTTTATCTCTTTCAACTTCCATGATACTATTCTATAATAAGCAATCAATACTGGTGCGATCCTAGGTATGATTTAATGCCAAATCTGCCTTCTAATATTAAAATAATTTCAATAATTTATCTAGAACATAATAGAAAATCTACAATTATAAATTCATTCACTCTTCTTGAATTAATCTTCATTAAATCTTTAACATTAATTAAATAGGCTTCTTGCCTATTTCAATCACATATGATGTAATCGTAACTGGAATCAACAAACATGTATAACTTCTTCTTCACCCACTATCTCTATTTTTCTCTTCTCCCAAATATATATAACTATCTTCTTATATAATAGTTATAATATCATGATAATTCCATACCCAATTTATTTTCAAAATAATACTAATACTCCTTCCATCTCCATAACTATTAAGTTTATACATAATTCACATCAATTATTAGTTCTAAGCAAAATTCTTATTCTCATATCCCAACATCCTAGCAAGTATAGAAACACATATATTATGTTCATTCAATTCATTTATTCCAACTTATGTAAATAACCACGCAAATTAAGAATTAGAATCTATCATTACAAATGTATCCTGATGAGAATCAGTATCTTTAGAAAATGAATCTTTAAATTCAACCCTTTCTCAAATCCTTTCCACTTCCTCTCATCAATAACCACTTCTTCTAGACCATACTTAGATAATTCAACAAACTGTTTCTCATACTCAGCCATGGATAATTCATTTTTATTTCAACTTTAGAAATTCACTCTTCTTTATATTCACATAGTTATCTAAAATATATTTCCTTATAAATGCCCTCAGAAAATCTATCCAGAATGTATTGCTTAAATAATGATATAACATTTCTAATTCTTTCCTCATCAATACAACCAATTCGATCAAGAATTTCTTACATATTTTGTAACCATCCTTCTACTATAGTGGGTTCACTAGTACCCACGAAAACCTTCATACCTTGCTCTCTTATTTTCTCATAACTTCATCAATAGTATTATTCCCTTACTTTTAATTCATTAAGTCCATCTTTTGATCAAATCCTCTGCTATATAATAACAAGCATCTTATAAAGAGGTTATAAGTGAAAAAAAAAAATTATTCAAGCTCATGCAATGCATGCTTAAGTATCTGTCTATAATTGTCTCTGATGATTCATTTAGACTGATGGGTTGAGCTTGGTGTCCTTCCATCCTGACATATACAACGTATATCACTATATGTCATCTATGACCTATGCATTATATGCCATGAATACAAGCATATCCTCATGTCCCAAGGGAATCTAAATTCCTGCTTTGATACCATTTAATGTAACGCCCACAACCACAATCATATACATATCCACAATAATTCATAAATTACGTGGCATAAAAAAATTTCTCATGTATATAATAAAATCTTATACACAATCATTTAACTTTTATAGCTAAGTATACATGATGCCTATACATAAACTAAATTGCCAAAAGCAATTAAGGATGAGATTGTCGACACCAAGCTTACTTCTGACCCACCTAAGCTCATAAACACCGCACACCTCAAGCTCTATCTATCTACATCTTCAAAAATATATTTTACAAAGGAATGAGCTTGCAACTCAATAAGCAATTATTAATATAATACTGTAATTAAAACTTCTCAAGAACTAATTAAGGGAATATATAAAAGAAACTTATTGCATAATAAACTACAAGAAAAATTCAACAATAAGATATGTATGTCCATACCAAAATCTGGCATGTCTATGCATGAGGGTTATAAATTCAGCAAACAAGTTGTACACGCCCATGCCTGAGGCATGCATTTTCCACTCTAGACCCACACGGCCATGCTAAAAAGGTGCACGGCCATGCCTGATTTGATGATTTTTTTTATAACCGCACGACCATGCTAAATCTTACACGGTCGTGCCTGCTTCCAACATTTTCTTCATCGAAAGCACACGGTCATGCCAAAAAGGCACACGCCCATATCCATAAGCCTTAAATAAGCCCAAATCACTTAAAGAAGATACACAAACTCATCTTTGGTGCAACATAAATAATTAATCACAACATTCAAAGTAATCCATAACTATTTCATTAAATAATATCATTAATTGTAATTAATGATTCATCATAAATTCATATGGGTGTATATAAATACCATCACCCAACCATAACCATCACATTCATAATTTATATTGAATTCATAAATTCAACATTTATTAGCAAACACAAATGCATGAATCCAAATGCATACATAAAATTTATCTGGCTGGAATTAATAACACACATTTCTTCACACATAACTCACTTTTAACAAAATATACAGCATCCATAACCAATTCACATAATTACAAGAATGAGTACATTCACCTTCCCATCTCATTGCTTAATACCCAGCCAAAACCATCTTTCATATCATCACCTCACACAAAACCACATTTGGCATGTTTCTCACAATCATATTCAAATTTCAAATGGCCATATAGTGAGACTATCCGCTCGGCTCAGTCTCACTTCTTTCAATTCAATCATGGGTAGCTATCCGCTCGGCTTAGCTTTTCCATTCCATAATCAGTGAAGACTATCTGTCTGGCTCAGTCTTCACTCAACACACTTTCTCATATATTATTATTTTCTCACTTGTTTCATCTTCTCGTGAAACACACACATCATATACAATACAACTCAATACAATTGCATCACAATAAGTCATCATATTAATATTCCATCCATAACTACTAATTCATTCTCACATGTATATTATTCATCATATACAAATATAATATTCACTATAATTCATAATCCACACATATTGAAACTCATTCCACCTCACCATTCTCAAATTCACAAATTCACCATATTCAATTCATAACTTAAATCACAATTCACTATTCTCACATTTATTACTTCTCATTTCTTACCACGTCAAATTGCTTTCACAACTTACATAATTATACAACTATTATATATACAAGAGAATTAATATTTAGCTATATAAGCATTATATTAATAATCACTTACCTCCAAGCTTTCAATTCCTTCAAAAAGAAAAGCTTCTCCTATTGAGTAGGGTCTCCTCTATCTCTATCAATTCCTACATGCAACTATATATCAATCTTACATAGCTAACATAACACTTGCATTCAAATGCAACTACGTGTAACTCCATGCTTAAGATTCAATGTATTCAAATAATTCACACATAAGTTTAAATACCATAAAACTTCTGCTGAAGCTAGTCATATGAGTCTACTAACAATTTCAATTAGAATTACTTAAATTAGATATGTATAGAATTTATTATAGATTTTTAATTAAAATCGGGTAAAATAGGGCACTCACTGTAAGTAGTAAAATGTCCGGCCCTATTAGATAAGCTTAATAGAAATTTCAGCTCAAACTCAAAATACAACACCAGAAAATTCACAACCCAACCTATATACTACTGCTATTATGTTTGATATATGAAGTTCATGATGCTCTTAAAAATTATTGACACATCCAATAATCACTAAATTCATACAGACTCTACCTTTGTGAGTCTACTTTCATTTTCAACTAAAATCATATAATTAGCACATGTATAGAATTAATTATGGATTTTTTAAATAAGTCAGATAGAACAAGGCATCAGCATAAGTAATAAAATATCTTACCTTATTTGACCCCTTTTAACAGTAGATTCAGTTTAAGTACCAAACATAAACATTTTAGAGGACTCTCTGAAGTTTTCAAAAAGTCCAATCATGCTCAAATCAGAGCTCTATAGCTCAATTTATGACTAAAGTAATGGGACTGAAAAGCAGGGTAACAGGACTCGAAATTACAACCAACTAAACTTAAATAAAGCAATCAATAATACAAGAAAAGCTTAGCAATTAAGCTCCAATGATAAAAGACCTTCTAATGCCTCCCAATTGCTAGCTTGATCAAGATCAAAAGCTCTCCAAAAATCACTCAAAAATTAACTTTCTTCTTCCTCAAAATCTTTACACTCACACACACACACATATACATATCAATACCAACTAATCAAAAACATCCATTTGTCCTCCCCAAAGTCTTCTCTATATAATGCATAATTATCTCTAATATAATAATAATAATAATAATAATAATAATAATAATAATAATAATAATAATAATAACAATAATACTCCTAATAAATAATAGCCACATATCACCATTATGCCTCCTTAACTTCTTCATGAAATGGAATTAATTTTAAATAATAGCCACAAATTATTAAACAATAGTTTTGGGAAGTTTTAGGAGGTCTTTAATCAATTGGAGCCTTAATTGGTAAGCTTTACATACATTTATGTTGATTAAAGTTAGGTTTTGATTGTTTTAAATTCATGCTCTATTTTTCCTATTTTTCTATCCTATGGTTTTTACTATAACTAGAGTTATAGAACTCCAAATTATATAGGGTTGGATGCTATGGAAACTTTGGAGAGTTCTCTATAACTTTTATGTTTTGAGCTTGATTTGAATATGTTATTAGAAAGGTCTTATAGGGGTCGACATTTGGATGCTTATGCTGATGGCCTAGTTTTACCCGATTTGGTTTAAAATTTATAAATAATTTTATACATATTTGAATTAAGTAATTCCAATTAAAATTGATAGTAGGCTCATAATACTAGCTTCAGTAGAAATATTATTAGTTATTGGACTTGTGTGTGCATAATTTGGCTATAACAAACTTTGAGCATTAGGTTACACTTAGTAAGTTTAGGTACAAGTTTCATGTTTGCTATGTGAGATTGATTTGTGATTATATGTCAGAGTTGACAAGGATAGAAAAGACACCACTCATTATAATGAGCGTTTCTTCTATAAAGAGTTGGAATCACTTTTTGTAAGTGATTATTAATATAATGTTTATATATTAATTCTCTTATATATATATAAAGGTTGTATTACTATATTAGATTATGCAAGCCACTTGATGTGACATGGATTGAAATGTATTGTTGTGAGAATGGTGCATTGTGATTTAATATGATGATTAAAAATAGTGTGAAATGAGGTATGGATGTTGTAATGTGAATGGTGTATACATATATGTGTGGATATTAAATGAATATGTGAAGAATGTGAGGTATGCGTATGATAGTGGGGCTAAGCCGGGTGGATAGCCTCCACTGATTGTGAGATCTGAGACTAAGTCGGGCGAATAGTCTCAAAAGTGGCCATAAATGGGAAAGCTGCGTCGGGCGGATAGTTACCCAAAATAAATGTGTGATTGTGAGATCTGGGACTGAGCTGGGTGTATAGTCTTAGAAAATGGCAACTTGTGATAAAATATGAAATTATGAGGAATGAGCCAAAAATGGGCTACGCATGAGATAATGGTGTAATGTTGCTTCCGGCCGGATATCGAATATAAGTTGAGATGTCTTTTGCATTCATGCTTGTATATGAATGCTTAGTTTAGGTTGTATGTATACTAAATGTAAGAATTTACATATGAAAGGATATGATATGATTATAAACTAAATTAGTATACTTTTGTATATGTTTGGTTTATGGTAAATGGATAAGAGTATTTGGTATTGAAATAATAGTTTATTATGGAATGGTTGTGTGCTATTTAATATATTGTGATAATGGACTATCAGGTGAGGACATGGGTGTGTCTCAGGTCATGTGATAAGACACAGGCATGTTCAACTTGATATTTTCAGCTTCGAGCAAACACTGGCACTCGCCAGAGGTGATGGTTGTGAGCAGACACTGGTCCTCGCCAATGGGTACTGAGATAGAAACACGGTCATATCTCGACGAAGGCTTTTGAGCAGTAGAATACACGGGGAGAGACATGCCCATGTAGTCCACTTCTAGTTATTTTAATTAATTCTTCTTAATTAGTTCTTGAGAAGTCTTATTATAGCATTGTATTAATAATTGCTTATTGAGTTGCAAGCTTATTCTTTTGCATTTATGTTTTTTAGGATGTAGCTAGATAGAGCTTGAAGTGTGAGTTTGTTAGTGAGCTCAGGTGGGTCAGAGGCGAGCTTGGTATTAACATTCCCATCCTCATAATCATATAGCATTTTGGCATTTGTAATGACATTATATATGTTTAAGTTTTATTGTGTAGTGTTGTATAGAATAGTAAGCTATATACATTGTACAAGCTTATATATTTATATATATATTTGAGGAAATTTTCTTATACCACATGTGTGATTTATCTTGTGGCCACGTGTTTGCTTAGGGTTGAGGGTGCTACATTAAGTGGTATCAGAGCAGGTATTAGATTCCCTTGGGATATGAAAACATGATGAATTCATGGATATCATGCATAAGTTATAAATGACATATAGTTGATGTGCGTTGCATATCTCAGGATGGATGAATACCAAGCACCTCGTGCTGGCCTCGAAGAGTTATCAGAGTCAATCCATAGGCAAACCCCTATGCATACTTTAGAAGAATCTGAACAATCTCAACCCCAAGCCCCTCCATAAGTTGTATATCCTTTTATGTAGGAATTTATTTAAATGATAAGAACTATGGGCCAATAACCAACAGAAAGTATTGTAGATGAAACTTATGAGAAGATACGGAAGTAAAGTGCTAAAGCCTTTGCGGGTACCACTGAATCCACAGTAGCTGAGGAATGGTTACGAGGCACCGAGAGAATTATATATCGATTTGAATGCACCACTAAGAAGAAGGTGAGCTACATAGTATCCCTATTTGAGCAAGATGCTCTGAATTAGTGGGAGACAGTGTTGGGGAGTAAGAATGTAACGATGACCTTGACTTGAGAAGATTTTCTGAGAGAATTTATAGAAAAATATACACCAGTGATATACAGGGATAGAAAGAAGATTGAATCTCTAGAATTAAAGTAGAATGATCTATCTGTTGCCGAGTATGAGGTCCAATTTGTGAGACTTTCAAAGTACGCTCCGGAGGAAGTAGCCACCGATGAATTGAAGAGGAATAAATTTGAAAGGGGATTGAACTTAGATATTTGAGAGAAGATGGAGATAAAACCCTCGACTTATAAATATGTGTTGGAGACTTCTTTGCGAGCTGAAGAGACCATGATGGAAAAAAAATGAAATGGAAGCTAAAAAGAAGAAAATCACTAGCACATTTACTACCCCAACCTGAACTGGTGGTAGTTTATCTTTTAGAGGCTCCAGTTTTCAACGGAGTAGATTCGGGGGGCGAGGCATGAGCCGACCCAACTAATCAATGGGAGGATTTTTTGGCCGAGGATTTAGGAGATCTGATAGCCAAAAGGGGCCAGGTAGATCTATGAGTGCCACCTCAACTTCCGTATGTCACAGATGTGGTAGGTTCCACTCGGGTGAATGTTGGAGTATTAGACCGAGTGTCTACTATTAGAGATTGTCTGGTAAAAAGAAGTGCGAAAGGATCTCAAATGATAGTATAAAGCAGTGTAGGAGAGAATGTACCTTTGATCAGCCGGGGAAGAGGTCGAGGTAATAGAGGAGGTGGAGCTAGTACATCAACCCAAGCAGGATCGGTTGGTCAACCCCAAAGCCAAGTGAGGATATATGCCATCACCCGACAAGAAGCTCCTGCAGCTCTAGACGTGGTCATTAGTATATTTACTATCTTGTACCATGACGCATATATATTAATAGATCCTGGATCTACTTATTCATTTGTATCACATAAGTTTGCTTTGAGAGTGTATGGTACAATTAAATAATTAGAACAAAGCCTATATGTTTCTATGCCTGCTAGGGGTGTTGTGATAGTAGATATAGTAATGAGAGTATATCCTATACTAGTAGATGGTGAGACCTTATGTGCAGACTTGGTAGTTATTAATTTAGAAGAGTTTGATGTTATTTTGGGTATGGATTGGTTAGCAAAACATCATGCTATTATGAATTGTTATACTAAGGAAGTAGTTATAGATATTTCGAGGTAGAGAAAGATAGTATTGGTAGGTGAGAGAAAAATTGTACCAGCTTATTTATTTTCAATAATGACTGTATTTCAATTAATTAGAGACGAGTGTGAGGCTTATTTAGCCAATATTGTAGATACAACAAAGGTTAGTCTTGGGGTAAAGGAGGTACCTATAGTTAGAGATTATTCTGATATATTTTTGGATGAATTATCGGGAATACCTCCATACAGAGAAGTAGACTTTGAGATTGAAACTGTTCCGGGAACGACACTGATATCAATTACTCTATATAGAATGGCACCTACAGAGTTAAAAGAGCTGAAGAAGCAGCTAGAAGAGTTATTAGAGAAAGAATTTATCAGACCAAGCATTTCACCATGGAGAGCTCCAGTTTTATTTATAAAGAAAAAGGATGCCAATATACAGTTGTGCATAGACTACAGGCAGTTGAATAGAATCACAGTGAAGAATAAATACCCATTGCCGAGGATTGATGATTTGCTTGATCAACTGAAGGATGGTACAATGTTTTCAAAGATAGATTTTAGATCGGGGTATTGGCAACTCCGGGTGGCAAAGCCTTCTATTTTTAAGATTGTATTTAGAACTAGATATAGGCATTATGAATTTCTAGTTATGTCTTTTAGATTGAAAAATGCACCTACTGCATTCATGTCATTGATGAACAAAACCTTTCAATAGTATTTAGATTAGTTTATGATTGTTTTCATCGATGATATCCTTATTTACTCTCCAAGCAAGGAAGTGTATAAACAACATCTTCGAACAACTTTGCAGATATTATGAGATCAACAGTTGTATACCAAATTCAGCAAATGTGAATGTTGGATGGAAGAAATTGCTTTCCTTGGGCATATAGTTTCGAAAGAAGGTGTGAAACCAGACCAATCAAAGATTAAAGCTATTATGGAGTGAGAAGCACCTAAAAATATAATAGAGATTTGGAGTTTTCTAGGGCTGGCTGGATATTATAGAAGATTTATAAAAAATTTCTCTGTTGTTGCAAGGCCTTTAATGAATTTAATGAAGAAAAATGTGCAATTTTAGTGGACTGAAACGTGTCAATGAAGTTTGAAAAGTTAAAAGAAGCACTTACTACTACTCCAGTGCTTGTATTGCCAACTAAAAATGGAGGATTTTTGGTGTATATTAATGCTTCAGGGCAAGGATTGGGGTATGTTCTCATACAAAATAGGGTAATAGCATATGCTTCAAGGCAATTATTAACCCATAAAGCTAATTACCCTACCCATAATCTGGAATTAGCTGCCATTGCCATGCACTGAAGATTTGAAGACATTATTTATACAGAGAAACCTTTTCTATTTTCACTAATCACAAGAGTTTAAAGTACATTTCCACTCAGAAGGAGTTGAATTTAAGGCAAATAAGGTGGATAGAATTATTGAAGGACTATGATTGCACTATTGAGTATTATCCTGGAAAAGCAAATGTAGTAGCCAATACATTAAGTCGCAAAACTATAGAGATTGCTGCTGGAATAATTTGTTATGAGAGGGAAAATCTTGTGGCATTACGAGCAATGAATGTTTTTCTTAATGTTGGGGAAAATCATTTATTGGCTATTTTACAAGTCAAATTATTTTTGGTGGATCAAATTAAAGTACTTAAATGGAAGATTCATATTTGAAGAGGATGAAAGAAAAAGTGGAAACTGGAGTCAACACCCAGTTTGCAATAAAAAAGGATGGCATGTTAGTGATTGGCGATCGCATGTGTGTTCTGGATATAGGGGAAATAATAAGTCAAATTATAAATGAAGCACATACTGCTCCTTATGCGATGCACTTTGGTAGTACTAAAATGTACTGAGATTTGAAGTCATTTTATTAGTGGCTAACTATAAAAAAGGATATAGTAGAATTTGTGGCTAGATGCTTGACATGCCAACAGTAAAAGCATAACATCAAGCACCTGTGGAAAAATTGCAATCTTTGGGGATATCGAAATGGAAATGGGAGAAGATAATAATGGACTTTGTGATTGGGTTGCCATGAACATTTCAGAAACATGACCTTGTATGGGTGATAGTGGATTGACTCACCAAATTAGCTCATTTCCTACCTATTCAATCAACTAATTCCTTGGATAAACTGGCTTCTTTATACGTCTCTGAGATTGTGAGATTACATGGGATTCCTTTGTCAATTGTATCTGATAGAGATCCACGATTTACATCATAAATTGGGAAAGTTTACAGGGAGCACTGGGAACTAAATTGCATTTTAGTACTGTATTTCATCTTCAAATAGATGGGCAATTATAGAGAACCATTCAAATATTAGAGGATATGATGAAAGCTTATACCTTGGAGTTTAAGGGCAATTGGGATGATCATTTAGCACTGATAAAGTTCGCGTATAACAATAGTTTTCACTCTAGCATCGGAATGGAATCTTATGAAGCCTTGTATGAGAGGAAATATAGAAGTCCAATTTATTGGGATGTTAAAGGTTTAAGGCAACTTAAAGGACCGAATTTGGTGTAAGAAACAGTAGAGAAATTTCAAGTGGTCAATAAATGTTTAAAAGTAGCCAAGATTGCCAAAAAATCTATGCGGATCGACACCGCTGGGAAATGGAGTATAATGTTCGAGAGAAAGTTTTCCTAAAGGTATCTCTATGGAAAGGAATTTTAAGATTTGGCAAATAAGGAAAACTGTGTCCGAGATATGTTGGACCTTATAAGATTATCGAGAGGATTAGACCACTGGTATACAGATTAGCTCTACCAAAGGAATTGTCTTCCATTCATAATGTATTTCATATGTTGATGTTAAGGCAATACTGATTAGATCCGAGTCACATCGTATAAGAACCTGAGATAGAAATCTCCAAGAAGCTAACTTATATGGAGGAACCAATAGAAATTTTAGATCATAAGGTAAAGCAGTTGAGGAATAAAGAGATTCCAATAGTAAAGGTGAAATGGAGCCACCATTCACCTAAAGAGGCTACATAGGAAGTGGAAGAGCAAATGAAGAAGAAATACCCATATCTTTTTCCGGAAGATAGTGAGTTATTAAATTTTGGGGATAAAATTTTATTAAAGGAGGGGAGAAGTGTAACACCAGCCTTTTAGAATATATATTCCTTTTCTATATATTGTATTTTATGTATAGTAGAATGGTGGATTTAATTTTAGTATGGGTATGCTTATGTATTATAAAGAGGGACTTATTTATAAGGAAATATGGGATTAAATTGTCACAATAGAAAGTTATGGGTTATTATGTATTAGTCCTATTTCATTAAGGGGGTAGAAGGTTATTATAATGATAATTGTCTATAATTATCTAAATATGTATTATTATTATTTAGTTATATGCATTAATTATGGGAGACACCTATGGGGGCAAATAGGAGTTTTTAATTGGCGTGTGTGTGTGTGTGTGTATTTGTATATATGGGTGTATGGTGTAGAGAATTGGAGAAGGAAGAAGAAGAGTGATTTCTTGATAGATTTTTAGGAGGTTTTAATCTTGTATAAATTATCAAACAATAGTTTTAGGAAGCTTTAGGAGGTCTTTAACCAATTTGAGCCTTAATTGGTAAGCTTTACATATATTTGTGTTGATTGAAGTTAGGTTTTGGTTGTTTCAAATTCGTGCTTTTTATTCCCTATTTCTCTGTTCTAAGGTTTTTACCATAACTGGAGTTGTAGAACTCCAAATTGAGTAAGGTTGGATGCTATAGTAACTTTAGAGAGTCCTATATAATTTTATATTTTGAGCTTAATTTGAATCTATTATTAGAAAGGTCTTATAGAGGTCAATATTTTGATGCTCATGCTGATGGCCCAGTTTTACCCAATTTGGTTCAAAAATCCATAAATAATTCTATATATGTTTGAATTAAGTAATTCCAATTGGAATTGATAGTAGGCTCGTAATACTAGCTTCAGTAGAAATATTATAGTTATTAGACTTGTGTGTGCATTATTTGGCTATAGCAAACTTTGAGCATTAGGTTGCACTTAGTGAGTTTGGGTGCAAGTGTCATATTTGCTATGTGAGATTAATTTATGATTATGTGTAGGAGTTGATAAGAATAGAGGAGACACCACTCATTAGGAGGAGCTTTTCTTCTATAAGGAGTTAGAAGCACTTTTTGTAAGCGATTATTAATATAATGTTTATATATTAATTCTCTTGTATATATATAATGGTTGTATTATTATATTGGATTGTGCAAGCCACTTGATGTGGCATGGATTAAAATGTATTGTTATGAGAATGGTGGATTGTGATTTAATATAATGATTGAAAATGGTGTGAAATGAGGTATTGATGTTGTAATGTGAATGGTGTATTTATATACGTGTGGATATTGAATGAATATGTGAGGAATGTGAGGTATGCATGTGATAGTGGGGCTGAGCTGAGCGGATAGCCTCCACTGATTATGAGATCTGAGACTGAGCAGGGTGAATAGTCTTAGAAGTGGCCACAAATGGGAAAGCTGAGTCGGGCAGATAACTACCCAAAATAAATGTGTGATTGTGAGATCTGGGACTGAGCCGGGCGGATAGTCTCAGAAAGTGGCCAATTGTGATAAAATGTGAAATTATGAGGAATAAGCCTAAAATGGGCTACGCGTGAGATAATGGTGTAATATTGTGATGAGTGTGAAAAACACATATTTTAAGCACTCTATTTTATTGCATCTTAGGCTTATTAGTTACATTAGTTAGTTACTTTTTAGTTAATTTAGTTAGTTTAGTTATTTTATCTTAATTAGTAGGATTTATTTGTTTCTAGATAATTTCTTTTGTATTTTTATGTTGTAGGATGCATTTGGATGAAGATAGGATCAATTCTTGAAGATTGGATATGCTAACGACTCAAGATAAAGCCTTATCTACGTTGGGGATGCATGTGGCCGTGTTTGGAGACGAATGAAGAATGTTATAAGCCACATTACAGGTGGCACGGCCGTGCACTGCTTCAACACCAGCTGAATTAATGTATTTTGTGCACACATGTCATGTATGTGTGTAGCTATGCAAGCCTTGTGTGACAGCCCACGAAAAGATAACTTTGAGCTGAAGATTGGATGGATAGGGACTTATCTTTTATCTGTTAATTAGATAGAGTTTGAGAGGGGTTAGATTACCTTTCTTACTAGGACTTTGGGTCTATAAATCGGACTATTTACTCTTCATTTAGGGTTGTTCTTATTTTTGGGTTATTCCCATTTTTTTTTAGAATACATTCTTATTAGTTTAATTCATAGTAGAGGTGATATTTGGCTTGAAGTTAGAAGAGCAAGGCTTCCTTACTCCATTGGAAGGGAGGTTTTTCTTGTATCACTCTTTTATTTAATTATTATAGTGTTCCGAATGATTTTCATTTCTTATTTGTTTTCTTTTCTCTTTAACATGAGTAGCTAGATCTTTTCTAGGGTTCTTATTCTAAATTGACCATGTGCTTATTGTGATTATGTTAGGTTGTTAGATCTAATTCATTGGTTGTTGTTGTGCTTAATGTCATTTTAGGACTGGCCAACCTAAGATTGAA
>CATIWO010311156.1:0-18594 GCA_949673435.1 Macaranga tanarius
TTATCTAACATTGTACTAAGGGTAAATATTCAAATAAACAAACACTTTGATCCAAATGAATATTTCATTGCCATGGGGATAAATATACAATGTCTATATACACATGAATGGCCATAGGGCACATCTATACTAACAATAAACTCCATAAGGAATACCAGGGGCGTCATCTTTATTGTGATCCACTTGGGGAGTAGGGAAATATCGTACTTATATGCCCATATCTGCCAAAATAAATACAAAAAACTAATAAGACAGACCAAAAGAATAATCCCTAGGGATTAACTAAATAAACCAAATAAAATCCCATACCTCTAAAGATCTCCAAAAACCACTTAGATGGGCACCACCTATGTACACCTTATACATACAACCATATAAGTGTTCAAGAGCAGCTCCACCTTAGCTATAGGTTCTAATGGCATCAAGATCATGAAGAGCTGGTAGTATGTAGAGATAAATAGTGCTCTCTCGATATTACAAAAGAGGGTAAAAGTAAGAAGAAAAAGCAAGAAGCATTTGGTCAGCTGATCAACCTGCACAACATCATGAGGTATCCAAACATGGTATGATGCATTATAACTTCGAATGGCAAATGCAACTACCACACTCACAACTTATAGAAGTAAATAGATGATCGAGTAATTGGCCGATATACCTCTTAGCCTCACTATCAAGGAGAGACGTGTACAAGTAAGCATCAAACATGACTGGTGTATCAATGAAAGGTAGCCCCGTGATCAAGTGGAAGTCCATCGGGTCAAGAGTTAGCTCCTCAAACTTGAAACGGAAAGTATGGGTGGTATTTTGCCATCAATCTAGTAAAGCTCTAAAGGCTACTAAAATTACCCATTTGGTGACCCTCATAAGGAAGTATGGTGAGAAACTACTCAAAACTAGAGCCTAAGATGCGAGCATGTACATCGTCTGGAAGCTCCTCTAACCATGCACGCGCCTGTACTAAGTTGCCATTACCTTTTAATAGGTTGGCATTCCTTTCTTGCAAATAAACAGACACCTAAAAAATTAAAATTCATCACAAAACACCTAAAGATCCAAAATTGGCTATTTTCCCCATGTTGGAGGAAGAATAGCTGGTTTGGCCATATGAACAGCCGGTCAGCTATTCATTAGGCTAAATCAGCCATTCCTCTCTTTTGGTTGGACTTCAACATTTGGTTGGCTGTTCATCACCTCAAACCCTCTTGGCTGGCTATTCATCACTCAAAATTGAAACCAACATGCCAAATCATCAAAATTAATCATAAACACATCCTAAATTCTAAACCTAGCTGGATATATCATCCTAAGTGCATGGGTAGCATAAAATTGCAAAGATAATGCAAGAAAACTAATATGATCTGAGTAACTATGGTGCTCTAGATTGTAGAGGACTGGAGAAGCTTATTCGAGCAGCAATTTAATTATTGATAGTTGCATTCTACTCCACTTACGTTTGCAAGAATCACTGTACTCGCGCCTGAAAGGTTATAGAGTTTTCTAGAGTGCCATTGGGAGTTAAGAGGAAATTTCTAGTACATAAGGAAGCAAATGATATGAATAAAGAAATAATAAGGATATATAAGATATAAAGAATGCCAAATTACCAAAGAGGTCCTTAGAATTCCAAGATTTTGCCGAAGGTAACTATAACTTCCAAAATTGCAATTAAATCTAGAGGTATGCAAAATACTTTCTTTTTCTTATCAATCATAGGAAATTAACACTTGTATTTACTTGAATCAACATCTCTTGCATTGCATTCATGCATTAACATAATCAAAATAAATCTTTTTTAAAGCTAATTTTTCGTCTAATTTTTCAAATATTAAAACATCCCCAGTGGTTTTTCAAGCAAAAGTTTTCAAAGTAAATCCTCCCTAATGGAACTTCAATCAAAATCAATTCCAATTTAAAAAATAAAAATCAATTTCGAATCTAATTCCAATTTTAAAAGTTCAAGTCAATTTCAAATATGAGCCGAGGTCACTCATTTAAAATCAATTTTAAATCTGAGTCCATGTGACTCATTTCAAATCAATTTTTAATCTGAGTCCAGGTGACCCATTTCAAATCAATTTCAAATCTGAGTCCAGGTGGCTCAGTTTAAATCAATTTCAAATTCGAGTCTAAGTGACTCATTTTAAATCAATTTTAAATTCGAGTTCAGCTGAGTCATTTCAACTCAATTTCAAATCCAACTCTAGGTGATTCATTTCAATCTTAATTTCAACTCAATTTAATGACACTTAAATGAAAGCCTTTTAACCCACGATGATTAGGTTAACATTTAAAGACAATCTCTCATCAATTTTTAAAATCTCAAGTTTTTAACTCCTCTTTCAAATTGATTTCAAGTAAATCTGTTTGGTTTCTATAATTTTAATCCATCCCAATTTTAAAGTCTGATTTCATCATCCATATGAATTTCATCATCAATTTCAATTTCAATTTCCATTTTAATTCTAAGTTATGTTTTCAAGTGAAATTTCATAGGAATAAAGTACAAGCAGACAGAATAAATCAGGTATGATTTCTTCAATACTGAGTTTGTTTTATGCTTTGTTAGAATTTGTGTGTTGGAATCATGACATCAATGTGTAATTTATCTCCAATGTCTTGATAAAAATATAAAAAGTCCTCCAAAGTAGGGGGCAAACTGTTGGGGATCATTTTTAAAACCCTAAAATGCAATGATGAAAACATGAAATGATCTTGCCATTTTAAGAGATTGATGTAGGAAATTATCTTTCAAACCATTTTAAAACCTTTCAAAATCCTAAACCCTTACCAAATAACCAAATAGTGCATGTTTTACCTCTTTTTTAGATCAAAACAACCTTAACCAACCATAATTAGATCTTAACAAATTCTTTACTAAACCCTAATGGTGGTGGAGAAGTAGTTTTGGTTGATAAATGAGTGAGAAATCATTCTTTAGTAGTATTCATAAGTTAATAAAGTCAAACCTTATATAAGGGCTCTTAGTGACTTCTTTGTTGTTTTTTCAATCTGGTTTGTGTATTTTGAGCCTTCATTTAACCTTAGGAAGCTTTAGGATGAAAAGTCAAACTTTGGTCAAATGACTTTTTCTGAGGTCAAAATCGAGTTCCCGAGACTAAATTATAGTATGAAAATTATCTTCTAAAATTATAGTGTGTTAGTGGGTACCATTTGTGAAAAAGTCAAAATTTTCACCTACAATGGCATTGCCTCGTTATTTGTATATAATAAAATATGGCTCAATTCCCAAGATTGACCACCAAGCAAAAAATATTCCATTTTGGAATATTCCATGCCAAGTGTCAAGTTTAAGAATAAAGTAGTATATTCTATTATAGAATCACCTTTTGTATATACCTTTTAATTATCTAAATATCAAAACCTTAATTTCTCTATAAATAGTTGGTCCTAGGTATCAATGAAAGAGAGTTTTTGGGAGGAGTGTGCGTAAGTGAAAAGAAATCATCTCATATACTAAAAATACACAAAAAATAAACCATTTTCTCTACACTTCACTCTTCCACCTACTCACTCTCCATACCTTTTCACTCTCAATACACCATCAAAAATCCTCTTTTTCACCACCAAATTACTTATTCCAGAACCAAAATTAACCATAAACACTAAACCAAATAAAAGTAAATCCTTTAACTTCTATTTCAATTTCAATCTCAATCTATCACTTTTAATGAGTGTTTAAGCAATTTCTGAGGCTAATCCCTTTCAAAAATGCCTTATTTATCTGTTGAGGTCTTTGGACTTATATGTGGAGACTTATTTTCTTGAAAATTCAAATCAAACGTGTAACACCTACATCCTAAGACACCTATTCTTTCATTGTGCATTTCATTTCATATAGAATAAAAGGTAGAATTAATTTAAGATTAGGTATGTTTATGATTTATGGAGAAATACCTAATTGTAAGGTAAATGGGATTAGATTTTCACAATTGGAAGTATAAGGGTTGACATGTAATATTCCCATTTAATTAAAGGGTGAAAAGAATATTTTGGTGATAATCTCTACAAGTCTCTAGATATTTGTTTAATTAAAAACCAAGCATAATTACTTGGACACCTTAGTGCACAAATGGGAGCTTGTGATTGGTACACATGTATATATGTGTGTGTATATATGTATGTGTGTATGTGTGTTAGAGGTGTAGAGAATTCTATTAGGAAGAAGGAGAGTGATTTTTAATAAGTTTGGAGATTTTAATCTTGTACAAAGCATCTAACAAGAGTTTTAGGAAGCTCTAGGAGGTCTATAAGCAATTGGAGAATCAATTGATAAGCTATTTGTGCATAATCGTTGATTTTAGTTAAGTTGCATTTGTCATAAAATTTGTGCTCTGTTTCTGAATTTTTATCATATCTAGAGTTTTGGAACTCTAAATTGAGCAATATTTGATGCTCTGGAAACTTTGAGGAGTTCTCTACAACTCTTATGTTTTGATGTTGAGCTGAATCTACCTCTCAGAGGGTCTAACAGAGCTTGACATTTTGTTGCTTAATATGATTACCTATGTGACCTGTTAGAGTTCAAAATTCATAACTTATTTTATATACATCTAGATTGAGTAAATCCAGTTGGAAATCAAAATAGATGTATCATCCTAGCTTTTGTATTAAAATGGGAGCCAAATGTTCTGTGTGCATGATTTTAGAGTATATCAAATTGAGGTGATAGATTGTACAAATTGAGTTAAAGTGCAAGAGTAATGAATTATGTGTTTGATATATGGCTATGTGTAGGAGTTACAAGGGATAAGGAAGATATAATCAACTAAAGAAACTCATACTTATTAAAGGTTGAGAAGCATTTTTGGTAAGTAGTTACTAATATAATATATACATAATTGGTTTCTCTTGCATATTATAATTGTAAGGTTATATATATCTTATTTTAGTTAATTGGATAAGTTATATGATCTTTGTATATAAAGAATGAAATGATTTGCAATCTTTAATATGGCTAATGGAATATAGATATTGTTAGGAAGATTAATAGGTATATTGATAAGAAAGTATTGTATATGGATATTTGGCCTTGTGGGACATTTTGCTTAAGGATAATGTATTGGTAATATTTTTGATAGTAAATATGAATCAATAATATAAAATCATAATAAAGATGAAAGTAATTTATATATGAGTTTCATATATGTTATCCTACCATTGTGATGGTTGAATAAATGAGCTATTGTTATAACTAAGAATCTAGTACATTGGATGAATGATGATTTTCGTGGGATGTGTTATGCTATGATACAATATTGTTGTATGCCATAAGTGGATAATTGTTGTACATTATGAGAGGCTGTTACATGTGCTATGAACCATGTAAATGAATGAGGTAAGCACATGATATGGAATGAAACTTATATTGTTTGGTATATAGTAATATTATGTGTATGTTGGAAATGTGAGGATTGATGGCAACTGTTGATGTGTGAATCTGTGAGGAATGTGATAAAATGAGTTAATGGTGCACTTTATATGTTAGTGAATGTGAGGATTGGATTGGTAACTATATGTGAGGTTTTTGTGAGATATTGCTTATTATAATTTGTGAAAATATGGTCGCATTGTGTTAAGTTGTATAATGTTTCATAAGAAGGTGAAACTTGCAAGGAAATGATGATGTGTGAAAACGTGTTATAGTGGAGACTGAGCTGGGAGGATAACCTCCACTGATTGTGATATATAGGTAAGCTAAGCCGGGCGGATAGCTACCCATAATTGTGAGTAAGAGTGAGACTGAGCCGGGTAGATAGTCTCACTAATTGGCTATATATAAATGTGAGCTTATGAATTATATAAGTGAAATGTGAGAGTGAGACTGAGCTGGGCGGATAGTCTCACTAAATGGTCATGTATATGAATTTGTAATTTCGAGTATGATAAGCCAATAAGGCTAAGTGTGAGGCAATTATGCGAGGATGGATCCAGCCGGATACCCAACAATGAGATTGATATATGAATATGTGAATTCTTACATTTATTTGAATCATTATGAGATGCTATCTCCCATTGTTTAGATGAATGCAGATTTTAAATAAAGTATTGAGATGTGAGATTATGTGATATGCACTCAGTTGTTTAGTGATTATATTTATACTTTTCTAGTTATAGAATTGATGATTATGGGTTTTAGAGATGATGGGTGCAAGTGTACATATTTGGCTATATATAATTCATTATATGTGAGCTGATTATGAATACTAAATATATTGTGGAATTATGTTATCAGGATGAGGACACGGTTTAAGACACGAGCGTGTCTCAGGCCTTGTGATAAGACACGGTATGTCTTAGTGGAGACATGGGTGTGTTTAATGTGGAATTTTTGTCTAGAGAGATACACGGGCAGAGACACGGGTGTGTCCTTGGCTGTGCATGCATATTGAATTTTGAACAATAAGATACACAGGTAGAAATATGGCCGTATTTCGAACTAGGTCTCGACTATTGATTTTGTCCAGTAGACTACACAGGGAGTGACATGCCCGTGTAGTCCATATTACTTATTCTAATTAATTGTTATTAATTAGTTCTTGAGAAGACTTGTGTATATTTATATTAGTTGCTTCCTATTGAGTTGCAAGCTCATTCCTTTGCAATTATTTTCTTTTCCAGGATAAAAAATAGTTGAGTCGATGTCTTCATGCAATAGAGATACCAGGTGGGCTAGTGACGAGTCCGGTGTATGCATAACTAGATAATACTATCAGTTAGGCTTGATGTCTGTACTCAAACTTCTTAATGTGTATTAAGAAGTTCTTTTGTGAGAGAGTACACTTGTGGAATGATATATTTGATGATAAGGCCTTCAATTAAAAAGGTGATTCATGTGTTCCATTTGTGAAAAATTTTGATTGTGCCACATGTTTGAAGTTCTTAATTGGAGTATTATATTTAGTGGTATCAGAGTGAGGATTAGATTCCCTTAGGCATGAGAACATGATGCATCTATGACATGCCATGCATAAATCATGAATTACATATAGTTGATGTGAGATGAAATGTGTTAGGAGAGAGGTATACCAGGTACCTTGCACTGGCCCAACTGAATCATTAGAGTCAAATTATAGACAAATATATACACATGCATTACATGAGCTTTAATAATTTTCATTTACAACCCTCTATAAGTTGCATACTGATATTTGATTAAATGATGAGAATAATGAGTCAAAAGCAAGTAGATAGCACTATAGATGAGAACTTCAAAAAAATAGGAGAGCAAGGTGCAAAATTTTTCATGGGTATTAGTAATCCCACTATAGTAGAGGAATGGTTATAGAATATAGAAAGAATTATAGATCAAATTAATTGTATTGATGCAAATAGAATTAGTTATGCGGTGTCATTGTTTGAGCAAGATGCCTTAGGTTGGTTGAAGACAATACCGGAAAGTGAAAATGTACTGATGACCGTGATTTGAATATACTTTTCTTTTAAAACATTTACAGCGAGATATATTTCAGAAGCATATGTAGATGGAAAGAAGATTGAATTCTTAGAGTTGAGGCAAAATGATTCATCTGTGGCCGATTATGGGGCGCAATTTGAGAGATTATCAAAGTATGTTTTTAAAAAGGTAACAACTGATGAGTTAAAGCAAGGAAGACTTAAGAAAGGATTGAATTTAGAGATTAGAGGGAGAGATTGATAATCAAACCACCAACTTATGGAGATTCAGTGGATACTACATCACGCGATAAAGAAACTATAAAGAAAGAGAAAGCTTTAGAAGCTTAAAAGTAGAAAACTACTAGTAGGCTCACCATTTCAACTCAAGTCAGTGGTAGTCTATCCTCCAAAGGTTCTGATTCTTAACAAAGTGGTTTTAGAAGGTGTGAAGTAAGTCAGTTTAGTTAATCAATGGGAAAAACATATAGCAGAGAATCTAGAAGAGTTAATAGTTGAAAAGACACCAATATATTGGTGAGCGGCGCATCAGCTTTAATATGCAACAGTTGTGGTACAATCCATTCAGAAAAATGTTGGGGTCCTAGACCTAAGGTATGCTACTATTATAGTAAGTCGGGGCATTTCTTTAGAGATTGTCCATTGAAGAAAACTATTGGAAGATCTCAACTAATTGAACAAAGCGGTACAAGAAAGAGCATATGCTATCACTCAGTCAGAAGCTTTTACCACATCAGATGAAAATACGGGTACATTATTATTATTTATTTATGATGCAATTGTGATGATAGATCCAAACTCTGGATTCACATGATCGGTTATTTGAGTTTGCAATACATATACATGGCATATATATATATGTATGTGCTTGTGGGATGTTATGATTATGAACTTAGTGATGAGATCCTGTTTCAAGATAGTGGATGATATAATTTTATATATGGATTTAATGATTATTAAATTGCACAACATTATGAACTGCTATGCAATAGAGGTAGATATAGATAATTCGAGATAGAGAAAGATAGTAATGGTGGGTAAATGAAAACTATGCATGTTTATTTGATTTCAACTTCGATTGCTTTTCATATGGTCTGAGATGGGCATGGAACTTATTTAGCAATATTGAGGAATCAATAAAGATTACTTCAAGGGTAATGGATGTATTTATAATCAAAGAATTTCCTAATGTGTTTCTAAATGAAATACCAAAATTACTTTTACATCGAAGAGTAGATTTGATATAGAATTATTCTAAAGGCTGCATTAATATTGATTACTTTGTATATAATATATATATATATATATCAATGGAACTGGAAGAATTAAAATAGCCAGATTGTCAAATCGAATAATTCTTCATGAGGGGCATTCATTCAGCCTATAAGAGAGGAGGATGGCAGTATGAGGTTATGTAATAGTTACAGGCAATTGAATAGTATATCAAGGAAGAATAATTATCTGTAATTGAGAAATGAAAGGTTGCTTGATTAATTGAGAGATGCTATAGTGTTTTTGAAGATAGACTTGGGACTGGGATATTGGCAATTTCAAATGACAGAACATTTTATTTTCAAATATGGTTTGCAAAACTGGAAATGGATGGTATGAATTTTTGAATATGTCATTTGGATTAATTGGTACACCAGATGCCTCTATGTCATTAATGAGCAAGACTCTTCGATAGTATTTGAATCAGTTGTGATTATCTTTATTGAAAATACTTTCATTTATTTATCAAGCAGAGAAGAACATGAAAAATATTTCTGAATAGCTTTGCAGACAATTGTATATTAAATTCAGCAAATATGAGATTTAAATGGCAGAAATTTTTTTTCTTGGCACATTATTATAAAGAAAATGAATTAAAGTTTTCCAATGAAGTTTTAAGAAGTTAGAAGAAGCATATACTACTACTTTTATACTTGCATTATCGATCGGGAATGGAGGCATTATAATTATAATAAAACCTCAAGGAAAGAGTCAGGTTATATGTTAATGCAAATGAGGAAAATAATAGCTTATACATTGGGATAGTTATAATTTCAAGAGGTAAATTATCCGACACCTGAACTAGAGTTAGCTATTATTGTTCAAGCATTAAAGATTTGAAAGTATCAGTTGCATGGGGAACCATTTTCAATAATCATTGAAACAAAAAGTTTGAAGTATTTTTTTTATCCAGGAAGAATTGAGTCGAGACCTTAAAGATGTATTGGGATAAAAAGCCTCCCTATTAATGGCCAACAATGAAGAAAATATAAAAAAAAGCTTATTGTATGGGAGTGGAATATCAAGTCCTGCAAAAAAGTTATAGCTATTAATGATTTTAAAATTGAAATGAGAAAGGATAATGATGGATTTTGAGAGTGGGTTGCTACATATATTTAGAAGCATGATAGTGTAAATAGTGTGATTGTATGAAGTACTTTATCTAGTGTGTCTTTAAGTTGAGCAATTAAAAAGAACAATTCTGATATAAAAAGATAATGAGAGCTTGTGAACTTTAGTACAAAGGGAATTTGGTACAAGATACATTGAAGAATGAGCGAGTTATCAATTTCGAGGATGAAATTTTCTTTAAGGAGGGGAGAAATGTAACACCCACATCCTAAGACACCTATTCTTTCATTGTGCATTTCATTTCATATAGAATAGAAGGTGGAATTAATTTAAGATTAGTAATGTTTATGATTTATAGAGAGGGACCTAATTATAAGGAAAATGGGATTAGATTGTCACAATTGGAAGTATAAGAGTTGACATGTAACTTTCCCATTTCATTAAGGGGTGAAAAGAATATTTTGGTGATAATCTCTACAAGTCTCTAGATATTTATTTAATTAAAAACCAAGCATAATTACTTGGACACCTTAGTGCACAAATAGGAGCTTGTGATTGGTACACATGTGTTTGTGTGTGTGTATGTGTGTTAGAAGTGTAGAGAATTCTATTAGGAAAAAGGAGAGTGATTTTTGATAAGTTTGGAGATTTTGAACTTGCACAAATCATTTAAGAAAAGTTTTGGAAAGCTCTAGGAGGTCTATTAGCAATTGGAGAATCAATTGGTATGCTATTTGTGCATAATTATTGATTTAGTTAAGTTGTGTTTGTTGCAAAATTCGTGCTCTGTTTTTGAATTTTTCAGTCTTAGAGTTTTTATCATATCTAGAGTTATGGACCTATAAATTAAGCATGGTTTAATGCACTGGAAACTTTGAGGAGTACTATACAACTCTTATGTTTTGATGTTGAGCTGAATCTATATCTCAGAGGGTCTAACAGAGCTCGACATTTTATTGCTCACTCTAATTACTTATGTGACCTATTATTTTTCAAAAATTTATAACTTGTTTTATATACATCCAAATTGAGTAATTCTAGTTGGGAATTAAAAGAGACTCATAATCCTAGCTTCTGTATTAAAATGGGAGCTAAAGGATTTGTGTGCATGATTTTAGAGCATATCAAATTTAGGTAATAGATTGCACTTATTGAGTTAAGTGCAAGAGTAATGAATTATGTGTGTTTGATACATGGCTATATGTAGGAGTTGCAAAGGAAAAGGAAGATATAATCAACTAGAGAAACTCATACTTATTATAGGTTAGGAAGCATTTTTGGTAAGTAGTTGCTAATATGATATATAAGTAATTGGTTTCTCTTGCATATTATAATTGTAAGGTTATATGTATGTTATTTTGGTTAATTGGATAAGTTATATGATCTTTGTATATAAAGAATGAAATGATTAGCAATCTTTAATATGGCAAATGGAATATAGATATTATTAGGAAGATTAATAAGTATATTGATAAGAAAGTATTGCGTATGGATATTTGGCTTTGTGGGACATGTTACTTGAGGATAATGTATCGGTAATATTTTTGATAGTAAATTTGAATAAATGATATAAAATCATAATGAAGATGAAAGTAATTTATATATGAGTTTCACATATATTATCATACCATTGTGATGGTTGAGTAAATGAGCTATTATTATAACTAAGAATCTAGTACATTAGATGAATGATGATTTTTGTGGGATGTGTTATGCTATGATACAATATTGTAGTATGCCATAAGTGGATAATTGATTGTATATCATGAGAGGTTGTTACATGTGCTATGAACCTTGTAAATGAATGAGGTAAGCACATGATGTGGAATGAAACTTATATTATTTGGTATATAGTAATATTATGTGTATGTTGAAAATGTAAGGATTGATGGCAACTGTTGATATGTGAATTTTATATGTGAGGAATGTGATGAAATGAGTTAATGGTGCACTTTATATGTTAGTGAATGTAAGGATTGGATTGGTGACTATGTGTGAGGGTTTCGTGAGATATTGCTTATTATGATTTGTGAAAATGTGGTTGCATTGTGTCAAGTTGTATAATGTTTAACAAGAAGGTGAAACATTTGAGGAAATGATGATGTGTGAGAACGTGTTACAGTAGAGACTAAGCCAGGCGGATAACCTCCACTGACTGTGAAATATGGGCAAGCTGAGCCGGGCAGATAGCTACCCATAATTGTGAGTGAGAGTGAGACTGAGCTGGGTGGATAGTCTCACTTATTGGCTATATATAAATGTGAGATTGTGAATTATGTAAGTGAAATGTGAGAGTGAGACTGAGCCGGGCAGATAGTCTCACTAAATAGCCATGTATATTAATTTGTAATTTTGAGTATAATAAGCCAATAAGGCTAAGTGTGAGGCAATTATGCGAGGATGGATCCGGCCGGATACCAAACAATGAGATTGATATGTGAATGTGTGAATTCTTGTATTTATTTGAATTATTAGGAGATGCTATCTCCCTTTGTTTAGATGAATGCAGATTTACAATAAAGTATAGAGATGTGAGATTTTGTGATATGCACTTAGTTGTTCATTGATTATATTTATACTCTTTTATTTATGGAATTGATGATTGTGGGTTTTAGAGATGATGGGTGCAAGTGCACATATTTCGCTATATATAATTCGTTATATGTGAGTTGATTATGAATACTAAATATATTATGGAATTGTGCTATCAGAATGAGGATATGGTTTAAGACACGAGCGTATCTCAGGCTATGTGATAAGACACGGTATGTCATAGTTGAGACATAGGCGTGTTTAATATGACATTTTTGTCCAGAGAGATACACGGGCAGAGACACGGGTGTGTCCTTGGCCGTGTATGCATGTTGAATTTTAGACAGTAAGATACACGAGTCGAAACACGGCCGTGTTCTGGACCGTGTCTCGACTATAGATTTTATCCAGTAGACTACATGGGGAGTGACACGCCCGTGTAGTCCGTATTAATTATTCTAATTAATTGTTATTAATTAGTTCTTGAGAAGACTTGTGTATACTTATATTATTTGTTACTTATTGAGTTGCAAGCTCATTCTTTTGCAATTATTTTATTTTTTAGGATAAGCGATAGTTGAGTCGATATCTGCATGCAATAGAGATATCAGGTGGGCCAGTGATAAGTCCGGTGTATGCATAACTAGATGATACTATCACTTAGGCCTGATGTCTGTACTCAAACTTCTTAATGTGTATTAAGAAGTTCTTTTGTGAGAGAGTACACTTGTGGAATGATATATTTGATGATAAGGCCTTCAATTAAAAAGGTGAATCATGTGTTTCATTTGTGAAAAATTTTGATTGTGCCACGTGTTTAAAGTTCTTAATTAGAGCATTACAAAACGTGTAAAATCGGTGCCCAGTAATGAATAGTCATTCTTTATGTTTAGCCAGCCAAAATGTTAGCCTTGGTTGGCTGTTCATCTTGATATTTTTTGTTTAAAAGCACTGTAAGGATGGCTTCTAAGGTCACTAAAACCTTAAGGAATACTGAGGGTTTCAATTAATAGTGACACTATAACTCTAGAATGATTAAACTTTGAGGCAAAGCTTTGGTTTTCTTTTTAAAACTTTCGTTTTTGTTTTTAAATATTACTTTTCACTTGCTTATTGATTTATTTAAAATTTAGTTTTTGATTTTCAATAAACAAGTAGCTAAAACTTACAAATTTCTAAGTTTGTTTTAAAGTTTAACACTTGATTATATTGTGTGTGCTTGATTACTACTAACCTAATCTTTATGCCTTGATTATTCTTTTTACTTGCATTTTTACATCATTAATTGCATATTCACTTGCTTAGTTGCATATCATATGTATGATGCATATTACTGCCATGTGCTTAAAGCATTTTTAGTCAAATTAGGGTCAACTGCATGCACCTTAGCTTGCATCACTTGCATATTTGCATGTATCCCAAATTTGCATCACTTTACATGTATCCCAAATTACATCATGCATCATTTTCACCTTGCATGCACTCTGGAATTATTTTGTTATGTGTATCATGCATTGCATTTAAGCATTTTTGCATCTTTTGCATATTATATATCTTACTCAAACTCTCAATCTCTCAAGCTAATACTTATTAACTCCTACTAACTTTTGCTAAGTTATGATAACATCTAACATCTTTGTTAATTTCTTTATCATTTTTATGCAATTTATTATCTTGTTTATTTATGATGCTAACCACTAACTTCATTTCAATTCCAAGCTAAATACATGCTATGTACTATATCCTATATACTATATTATATCAATATGCATGTAGTATGCTATTATTGTGATCACATTGATGTTCAATTTACATGAATAATTCTTGATTATTAAAAAATGCATTTTCTTAACAAAATAAACTCTTTTTTAAATTCTTTTAATATTTTCCTTTTAAAGCTATTTTTTAAAGAAAATTTAGTATCTTAGACATAAAAAAAGCAATGTATTATTGAATGTGATCATTCTATTAAGGTTATAAAATATGCTCCTTATGCTAAAAGTGGTGGATTGAAATTATCATTCCAATAATAAGATAAGGGTAACTATATGTTCAAGCTACTAAATTTATCATTTATTTTAAAAGCAATCTTTTTACATTAGTCTTTTTAAATTTGGTTTTACCTTCAAATTCTCCATTTTTCTTTTAACATTCTTCATTTTCTACATCATTTTTTATTTTAAACCATTGCTTTGTTTTACAAATAAGCACTCTTTTTCAAAAAGTCCAAATATAAGGTTAAAGACCCCTACAACGAAGCTAAATGCATATTGCTATGATTTTGTTGTATCATGTACATGGATTGCCATATATGGCATTTTATGTTTGATTTGTATGCTCACATGATCATTTCCTAACTATATGTAGTAGGCATGATTGATATGTTATGAATGATTACTAGCTTTTTGTGCATTTTTGCCATGTTTTAGGCTAGTTTAAGATATTACATGTATGATTTGACATGATATGCTATAATATGCTATATTTTACTATGTTTGGTGTTGTATTCACATTATGATCCATCATATCTCAAGTTTTAATCATGACATGATTTACCATGCTTCACATCCTAAAAATAATATATTGCTAGCACTTTTGCCATGATCATGCATAGATATACAATGCTACCCTTTTCTATGACACAGCATATGTACATATTATACCATGCCCTATATTTTGGCTATTATATACTTTGTTTTTGCCATGTTATGTTATTATTTACCATATTATATTTTGTTATGCTATGTACATATATCTAAAGGTGAAAACCAAATTGAAAGATTATTTTTGAAAAACTCTATAGCCTAGAGTACATATTTTAGGTAAGAAATCCAATTTTGAAAATCAATTTAGAAAATCCTATAACCTATAGTCCGTATTTTATATGGAAAAACTAAATTTGAAAAACATTTTAGGAACCCTTGTAGTATAGAGTTCATATTCTAAATGAAAAAACCAAATTTGAAAAAATATTTTGGAAATTCCTATTACCTAGAGTTAATATTCAAGACGAGAAAATCAAATTTGAAAATATTTTGAAAAAATTTATAGTATGGAGTCCATATTCTTGGTGGGAAAACTAAATTTAAAAATATTTTGGAAAATTCTGTAGCGTAGAGACTATATTCTAGGTAAGAAATACAATTTTGAAAATACTTTGGAAAACTCTGTAGTCTAGAATCCATATTCTAGGCGAAAAATCTAAATATGAAAAATATTTTAGAAACTCTATAGCCTAAAGGTCATATTTTAAGCAAACAAATCAAATTTGAAAAAATATATTTTTTAAAAAAACTCTTGTATCCTAGCCAAACATTTTCAATGAGAAAACTAATTTTGAAAACTTTGTTTGAAAGAAATTAACCATTGGCTCAATATTTTCAAAAATTTTGAAAACAAATCATGACAAAAAGAGTTTAGGCGTTAAAATCAATATTTTTCTACTCATCAAAACTAGAACAAAAACACTTGTTAAAATATAGAGTGCAACCACTAAATATAGGTACTATAAGAATAAGAAAGATATGCAATCAAATTGATGCAAGATAGCAAAATATTACATCAGAAACTCATTACAATAAAAACTAAGTTTATTCAGCTTTATGTATGCTTGTATGCATGCATATGTGTTATGGAACTCACTGTTCACGCAAAATTAAAAATGCAATACCCGCAAGTATACGAGATCGAATTAGTAGTATATGGTGCGTACAAGTGTCGTATCCCACAAGGATTAAATGAGCTAGCCACTAATTAATATTATTTAAAACTTGTTTAAGGCTCAAATAAATTTAATACAAGTTCTAATTAATTAAAATAAAATCCAAATACTAAACTACTATTATAATAAATTCTAGAGCAACAACAATTAGAACAATTATAACATTTATTAGGAATTATCTATCAAATCATTTTCCATGCAAATTTAATTATTCTTCAAAGAAATGTAATTCCTTGAGTCTAATAATGTATCAACTTACTCTTTCGATTATAAATTATTTAAACATGCATTCAACAATTTAAACACTATGGCTTAACTTTTATCCTCACTCATAATGATTTAAATCAATCATACATATTATAAAGAAAAGTTTATCCCAAATTATGGACATAAATAATTTAAGTTATTTCTAATCATTAAATTAATTCATGTTATGTTTACATCTTCCATTAGTTTTACTATCTTTCAATGCATAACTCTAACTATGATCATGTTTAAGTTGGCCAAAAATAAAAAAATATTAAAAGCAATAAACATAAAATACATTCATTAAAGACATTGATTAACTTTCATTAATTAATAAACCATGGTTCATGAAATGAAAATTAATCCTAACAATATGCAATTAATCCATATCCATAGAAATAAAACACTTCTAAGAAGATATAGTAAGAGTTACACAATTTAGAACCACAACGAAGAAGAAAGCATCAAACTCTTGAACTGCCATTCCAATCTTCAAGTCTTCTTTCTTCTTTTGAAGCTTTTATTGTTCTTCTTATTTCAAATATTTTTCTATGGCTAAAAAGTGTTCTATATTGCTGCTTTCTTTTCTCCAGATAGTAATGAAGAATATATATGCTTCGGAAGTTAATAACCAAAAGGGTGCAAATCATTCTTTGTTGAAGAGTCATATACTTTAACATTTTTAGTCACTTAAAGGGTATTTTCGGTAACCAATAAAAATGAATTAAGTCCTGGTGTCTTCATAAAAGTTGTAGCCCTCTAAAATAGCTTTCCATAGAATTTTGAATCACTTAAATCCGAGTTCTGTAGAGGGAGTTATGGCCGAAAGAGTACAACATAGTCCGAGCAGTCATAACTTTTCACACTTTGCCGAGTAGTGAAGTAGCTTGCCGACTAGTGAAGATTGTTTGCTGTCACCACTCGTGAAAGAAGCACTTTGTTGCCGAGTAGTGAAGCCCCAAACACTCCAAAACTTGCCTTTTGCATCTCCTTTGGCCTTGAATGACTCCTATATGCCCATGTAACTTCCCTAAGCTCAAATAAACTTCAAAAAATATTAGAAAACCATCCAAATGCATATAAATTACTTGACAACAATGAAGATCAAAAATATTTTTAATTATTAATGAAATGCATATAATTAAGCTAAAATGCAAACTTAATGCAACCTAATTATGTATAAAATATATTAAAATTATTTTGTTAATTACTATACATCATTGCCTCCTAGGACACTGTGCGATTCAATTCCAACAGAGGCGCCGCCCCAATACTAGCTGAGGCGCCGCCCCAATACTAGCTGAGGCGCCTCCCCAATACTAGTTGAGGCGCCGCCCTTGCACATTTAGACTATAGAGGCACCACCCCTATGGACTGAAGAGGTGCCGCCTGTTGAAGTAAAGAAGTGTGCCTTTACATTTCAAATCACAGAGGCGTCGCCTTAACAAGCAGCAGAGGCGTCGCCTCTTGGGCCTTTATGGGTTGAGGTGTCGCCTCTTCACACTGTTCCAACTTTCAAAATTTTAAATTTTCAAAAGAAACTGAGAAATTCAAATCATAATAAATCAATCAAAAAACTATTCAATTTAACACATCAACAAAAGAAAATTATAGGGTTTTGAAGAGGAGAATCTACTCATTAACATCGTAGGCTCCTTCCCTTCTTTTCCTGCTGCTTCGTCCGTTGAAAGGTTACAGAGTTTCATCTAAATTTTTTTTCTTTTAGTGGCTTTGTACCAAATAGTACCAAACCACTTTAACCCTCTCTTATTGCTTTGCATAGGATGGGGGTGAGTCATTCTGACCGCCTGCCCATCCCATGTAGGCAACACCTATATATATATATATATATATATTTCAAATTCAATCATTTGTGGATTTGGGTGGTCGGTTAACACTAAATAACTCCTTAATCCCCAAACTTAATTGTTTTCCATTAAGTCTTTCAATCAAACTTATTTTCTATATAATTTAGTCCTATTTAAAAATAATATTAATTATTCGGATACGGACCCGACATAATATCCAAATTATTATGGAAATTAAATACATGTCCATATAAAATATTAATATTTCTAAGAAGTTAAAAAGTATTAATACATCTACTAAATTTAAATTCATGTGTTTACAATAATAATGATAATGATAATAATAATAATAATAATGATGATGATGACGACGTCGACGACGACGACGACGATAATAATAATAATAATAATGATAACAATAATGATAATAATAATGATAAGAATAATGATAACGATAATGATAACAATAATCATAATAATAATAATAATAATAATAATAATAATAATAAT
>CATIWO010311157.1:0-40048 GCA_949673435.1 Macaranga tanarius
ATAGTTCTGGATAAAAGGGACCATTTCATTCTCCACATCAAAACGGCATCGTATTGATGTGTCACCACAGTTAGCAAAATTGAGCCACGTCATCATTCCACATCAGCAATTCCACATGCCATTTGAAATTAGGATAAATTGGAAACAAATCGAAAAGTTGACTATATAAATTGATAATTTTTAAAGGATAGGATAATTAAGAAAATTGGCCTATAGTTCTGGATAAAAGGGACCATTATCCTATATATATATATATATATATATATAAGCTAAGTTGGCCACTCGATTTATAACTATCTATGGGACAGTGCATGGATTCAGAGGTGTCTTTGGGGTGAATCCTTGTGGTTGTATCGTATGCATACGAGATTATTATAAATGATTCTGTAAATTGGCCAGTGTAGGCCATGAGGATAAGAATTGAGATGTTATGAGAGAGATTGATTTTGTATATTGTTGTCAATTCTGAGAAGAGTTAGGAGAATAAATTATTTATGAATACTATTTATATGAAATTATCAATTGAGAAAGGTATGATTAGTGATAACAATATTTAATGTTCAATTGAACAAAATTCTCAACTATCGTAGCAACTGAATAAATTATTATCAAACAAATTAATTTATGAAAGTATGATGCCATCAATTATTCAACTTATGAGAATTCCACATTATTTATAAATTAAGGAATTAAGACTTCTAGTGTATTGGAATCGCTAATAGTTAAATTTCCATGAAGTTATAGATTTAATATAATGATTTATTTGCATCAAGTTTCAACTTTTAAGAAAGATATCTATAATCTTTATTATGCTTTTATTTGCATTATTTATGAAAATATTTAAATAATTCTCATGTGATGGAAATCCTTTATTTAATATTTTATGGAAATGAAGTATTATCCCTTGAAAAGTTATTTTAGTAATTGTGTTCACTTTTAAGGATTTAACAGCTTTCAAATATTTATCGGGTTTTGGATAAAATTATTTTGGGTTAATATTTTTCATTTAAAGGTATATTAGCTGCTCACTGAGTAATTTCTTTATGAAATTACTCACCACTATTTTAAAAATGTATTTTTCAACTTAGTTAGACTATAACATAGCATTATGGCAGTCTAGTAGGCCACTATAGTGTACAAGATCACAGCAGCCGAGACTTTGGCGAGGTACATAGTCTGTTATGATATAGATGTTGAGCTGGTATTTAAGGTCACAGTCTTACCTATAGGAGCTGATGCATGTATATCATCCGTTCGAGAGGAGTATCTTAACAGTGTCTATACCATTTTTTAAGTTTATTATGCCACTTCGCTGGATGTTCAGGTCACCCTCACTTAGGTATGATTTGGGAGTCAGATACCTGCATCTTTTGTCTTTTTGTTACTGGCCATTTTGCGCCCTTTAAGCTATTATAGAGAGATGTACTTTTGGAGCCGTTAGGCTAGTGTCTTTTGAGAGGGTTTGACCTGGGATGTGCTGCTTCTACTACCACCACCCTTTTTTGGATTGAGATCCATATTACTAGAGGGAGAGGGATGCTAGGAAAAATGATGATGTATCACTGTATTATTTGTATTAGCAACTTATACTCCTGTTGTATATATATATGTTACTGATGTATATATTTATGATATGATGGATGGTTGGGTATTATTATAAATACATATGATAAGAGTTATTTGAGTACTACTTTTTAATGAATGTTTATACAGATATCTAATTATATTAATGTCTTACCATCTATAAGAATTGTGAAAATGAACATGTGGAAAATTATAATTTAGGATGTTATTGAGATTATGAAGTTTTGAGTATATAGGTAGTAACATCAAGTTATTCAGAATATGGTGAATATGTTAGCATTGGTACTATAGATATGAGGTTCAATGTCGTACAAGCTTTATTATTGAAATTATTATGAATGATTTAAAATTTAAGGCATTATTATACTTATAAGGATGATATTATATATTAATATTTCATCTATGTATATGAATAATTAAGGTATATTGGATATAATTGTATATTAGTGGATTATGTTGAAGAAGAGTGTTACAATTTTGGTATCAGAGCCTAAGGTTATTAGATTCTGTAGACACTAAGGAACATTATGTTATATGTTATAGATATTAAGAAATATTGAGTTGGTGAATATTAATTGTGGAATATATATATATATATATATATATAGTGATGATGGAAAATTTTTAAAGTTTTATGATTTTGATTTTCAGAAGATGGCAAGAACTAGAGGTGGACTAGTTGGAGGTCAGGGTACAGGTCATGGTCGAGGTCATAGTAGGGGTAGAGGTAGAGGCAGAGGACATGATGTCCAACAAGAATAAGGCTAGTTAAGCTAGCAAATATTCCTGATAGGAGTCGAACATCTTTAAGAGAATCATCTTCATCCTCAACTTCCATTAGTAATGAGGGGGATGATTTCTATTGTGTTCGAATAGGAAGTGTGCAAGGAAGTTATGCACCAGCTGAATGTGCCCCCATATTTGAAAATGTGCCTAGAAAAGTAAGGTATGTGTATCAAGCACTATATCTGGAGATACCTAGGGATGTGTCGAGCCAACCAGTAGCTCCGGTAGTACATATAGATGCTACCGATTTGGCTAGAACAATGGCAATAATAATGGCAGAATTTTAGAGGTATAGGAAGCCCGGAGATATCATCGAGCATATAAAGAAGTGTGGGGCTTATGATTTCCATGGTACCCTAGACCCAAGGCAAGCATATAAATGGGTCAAAACAGTGGAAAAGGCCTTCAACACATTGCAACTTAGTGATGTCGAGAAGGTAAGCAATGTATACGGCCTTATGTTTGAGAAAGCGGATGATTGGCTGACGAGAATGAGGAATCTTTATAGGGAAGCCTTTACATGGTAGCTTTTCAAGGAGAAGTTTCATATAGAGTATTTAACTGAGACTTTCCAAAAGCAGAGGAAGGCTGAATTTTGTCAATCTGGTACAAGGATCAATGTCCGTCAAGGAATATACGGATAAATTTGAGGACCTGTACTAATATGCAATGGATATTTACCCCATGGAGGAAGCTAAAAGTGATAAGTTTCGAAATGGGTTATATGTATCCTTGAGAGGAAAGTTGAATCTTTATACTAGTATGACTTTTCAAGGTTGGGTCGAAAAGATGATGGAAAGGGAAAGACTTGACAAAGAGTTGGAATTTGTGAATAAGACTTAATCTCATCAGTAAAAGGGATCTTCAAGACAACTTTGGAGAGGTAATATAAATTGAAAATCAAGATTTAATCCCTATTCACGAGGCAATGTGTGATCAGGAGGAAACTTTCGATTACAAGGTAGTCAGATATCTGTGAAGCAACCAATACCCTCCTTTCGACCAAATAGCTTTGAAAATGCTCCAAGAGGAGGAGTGGCAACGCCTTGGTGTAATTTATGCAAAAAGAATCACATGGTTAGTAATGGTTGAAACAGTGTATGCTATTTTAAATGCAATAAAGTGGAACATTATGCCCGCGAATATTCCAAGGGTATGTTTGGAGAACCCTCAGTGCAAGGGTCAAATGCTCTTAGATCGAGAAGAGTAGGAAGACCTCCCATTGCTGCAAGAAATATTGGTGCAAGAAGCGCAGCTAGCAAGGCTCCATAAGCACAAAAGAGGCCTTTAGGACCAACCAATGCAGGAGACAATGTTCAACAGGCAAGAATCTATATAGTATTTGAGAAGGAGGCTGAGAATTCACTGGATGTAATTAAAAGTATGGCTTTTATTTACAATAAGTTAGCCAGTGTGTTAATTGATCCGGGTGCAATATTCTCATTTATATCCTCTACATTTGTTCTGCATAATAAGTTAGAATTGTTTAATAAAGATGAACTAGTATTGGTTAGCATGCCTATGAGAGTTAGTGTGATTTGTGATAAAATCATTAGAGATGTTATAGTAAAAATAGGAGAATATGTGTTAGAATGGGATTTTATGCCCTTACCCTGGAGCGATTTTGATGCAATTTTAGGTATGGAGGGATTAAGTCGTTATAAAGCCAATGTTGATTATTTTGAGAGCAAGGTGATGTTTAAAAAAGAGAATGGTATAAAAGTATGTTTCATAGGAGAAAATAGGAAAGTTCCAACTAAGATAGTTTCAGCTATGATGGCTATGAAGTATCTTAGAAAAGGATATAAGGCATATTTGGATTTTGTGGTAGATAAAAGCAAGGAAGAGAAAGAATTGAAGAAAGTACCTATAGTGAATCAATTTTAGGATGTGTTTCCTAAGGAATTACTGGGTTTGCCTCATAAAAGGGAAATTGAGTTTGAGATTGAGTTGTTACCAGATATAGCACCCATATCTCAAGCTCTGTATAGGATGGCTCCGGTAAAACTAAAAGTATGGCTTTTATTTATAATAAGTTAGCCTGTGTGTTAATTGATCTGGGTGCAATATTCTCATTTATATCATCTACATTTATTCTTTATAATAAGTTAGAATTGCCTGATAGAGATGAACTGGTATTGGTTAGCATGCCTATGAGAGTTAGTGTGATTTGTGATAAAATCAGTTGTAAGAGCTTTTAGATAGAGGCTTCATTAGACCCAGTATTTCTCCATGGAGAGCACTAGTGCTGTTTGTTAAAAAGAACGATAGGTCTATGAGGTTATGTATAGATTATAGGTAATAGAATAAGGTTACTATTAGGAATAAATATCCATTGCCAAGGATAGAAAATTTGTTTGATCAACTTCAAGGAGCCACAGTGTTTTCCAAAATAGATTTGAGGTCGGGATACCATCAATTGAGGATTAAAGAATCTAATGTTCCTAAGACTACTTATAGAACAAGATATAGACATTATGAGTTTTTAGTGATGCCGTTTGGGCTTACAAATGCACCTGCTGCATTTATGGATTTGATGAATAGGGTTTTCAAACCTTGTTTGGATAGGTTTATAATTTTATTCATTGATGACATTTTGGTGTATTCTAAGCCTACGTTAAAGTATGAAGCGCATTTAAGGATTGTGTTGAGTATTCTGAGGAATAAACAGCTTTATGCCAAATTTAGCAAGCGTGAATTTTGGTTGGATAAGGTGGTTCTCTTGGGGCATGTGATATCTGCAGAAGGAGTGTATGTGGATCCAAACAAAATTGTAGCCATAGTGAATTAGGAGCCACCTAGGAGTGTCATAGAAATTAGAAGTTTTTTGGGGCTGGCAGGATATTATAGGAGGTTTGTTCGAGATTTCTCAATAATTGTGTCACCTCTGACTAAATTATTGAGAAAGAATGTATGGTATAATTACACATCTGAATGTCAGCAAAGTTTTGAAATTTTAAAGGAAAAGTTTACTACTGCTCCTATTTTGACTTGAAGTTAGCAGCAGTGATTTTCGCCTTAAAGATATAGACACATTATCTTTATAGGAAAACATGCCAAATATTCACTAATCATAAAAGGCTCAAGTATATTCTTAGTCAGAAGGATTTGAATTTGAGGCAAAAAAGATAGGTAGAGTTGCTGAAGGATTATGATTGCACTATTGAATACCACCCGGGTAAAGCCAATGTGGTGGCAGATGCTCTTAGTCAGAAATTGACTGGGAATCTGCATTACATTCATGCTATTAGGAGAATAAACAGCTTTATGCCAAATTTAGCAAGCGTGAGTTTTGGTTAGATAAGGTGGTTTTCTTGGTGCATGTGACATCCGCAGAAGGAGTGTATATGGATCCAAACAAAATTGCAGCCATAGTGAATTGGGAGCCACCTAGGAGTGTGACAAAAATTAAAAGTTTCTTGGGGCTGGCAAGATATTATAGGAGGTTTGTTCGAGATTTCTCAATAATTATGTCACCTCTGACTAAATTATTGAGAAAGAATGTGTGGTTTAATTAGACTTCTGAATGTCAGCAAAGTTTTAAAATTTTGAAGGAAAAGTTTACTACTGCTCCTATTTTGACTTGAAGTTAGCAGCTGTGATTTTCTCCTTAAAGATATAGAGACATTATCTTTATGGGAAAACATGCCAAATATTCACTAATCATAAAAGTCTCAAGTATATTCTTAGTTAGAAGGATTTGAATTTGAGACAAATGAGATGGGTGGAGTTGCTAAAGGATTATGATTTCCCTATTGAATACCACACGGGTAAAGCCAATGTGGTGGCAGATGCTCTTAGTCAAAAATTGACTGGGAATCTGCATTACATGCATGCTATTAGGATGCCTATATTGATTAAACTCAGGAGATTGAATATTGAGCTTGATGTAGATGCACCTGATAGTGTTTTGGCCACCTTGAAGGTGAGGCCATTATTGATGGAGAGAATTGCTCAAAACCAGAGAGCCGATGATGAAGTGCTGAAATGGATTGAGGATGTAAAAAATAGGAAGAATAAAGAGTTGAGTTATGATGAACAAGGAGTGATAAGGATGGGGAAGAGCATTTATGTACCAAATAAGGAAGAATTGAGAAGAGAAATATTAGAAGCGCATTATTTTACGTATGCGATTCATCCGGAAAGCACCAAGATGTATCAAAATTTAAAAGAGAATTATTGGTGGAAGGGAATAAAGAAGGATATTGCGGAATATGTTTCCAATTATTTAATTTGTCAGCAAGAAAAAGCTGAGTATAGACACCCAACTAGTTTATTGCAATCATTGTCAATACCAGAATGGAAATGGGAATATATAGCCATGGATTTTATAGTAGGATTACGAAGAACACAATAAGGAAATGACGCAGTGTGGGTGATTATAGATAGGTTGACAAAGTCTGCCCATTTTTTGTCAATTAGGATAACTTATAGTTTGAATAAGTTAGCATAATTATACATTAAAGAAATAATAAGGTTGCATAGGACACCAATATCTATTGTATCTGATCGTAATCCGAGATTTACTTCAAGATTCTGGCCTAGTTTACAAGAAGCACTAGGTACTAAATTGAGATTTAGTACTGCTTTCCATCCTCAGACCGATGGATAATCTGAGAGGACTATCCAAGTGCTAGAAGATATATTGAGAGCTAGTGCTTTAGATTTTGGAGGGAACTGGGATAAGCAAGTGCCATTAATGGAGTTTGTATATAATAATAGTTATCAAAGTAGTTTGGATATGGCACCATTTGAGGCTCTATATAGCAGGAGATGCAGGACTCTTATTTGTTGGGATAAATTAGGGGAAAGAAAGTTGTTAGGTCCTGAATTTGTTCAAATCACTACGGATAATATTCAAATAGCTAGAGCCAATCTCAAGGCAGCTCAGGATAGACAAAAGAGTTATGCTAATATTAAGAGAACTGATATTGAGTTTAAGGTCGGTGACAAAGTATTCCTGAAAATATCTCCATGGAAAGGGGTAATAAGGTTTGGTAAATGAGGAAAGTTGAGTCTTAGGTTCATAAGACCATATGAGATTATTGAACGAATTGGGCTGGTGGCCTATCATTTAGCCTTACCCCTAACTTTGGAGGGAGTGCATAATATGTTTCATGTATCTATATTAAAGAAATATAGAAGCGACCCCACTCATATTTTGAAAGAGCTACCTATAGAATTAAAGAAGAATTTAAGTTATGAAGAAGCACCTGTAGCAATTTTAGCTAGAGAACAAAAAGTGTTGAGGAACAAAGTTATTCCTTTAGTTAAAGTGTTATAAAAATATCACTCTCAAAAAGAAGTTACATGGGAATGAAAAGAGGACATTAGACACAGATACCCTAGACTTTTGTAATAAATTTATATCTGTACAAATTTCAAGGATGAAATTTTTTGTAGTATGGGAGAATTGTAACATTCATATCCTTGAATAATGATTTTGTATAATTAAGTAACAATTAAGACGTTGATTATCTTATATTAATTTGATGTTAATAGGAGTTAATATTTTTATTTATTATGAGTAATTATAAGAATAAAATATAAGCATTTAAAGTTTGGATTTGATTGAAAAGAAATTAGGATTTATATGAAAGAATTGAAAATAGAAAGAATCAATGAGAAAAGAAAAGAAAGATAAGGGATTAAAGTAGAGAATTAGTAGAGAAGTTGTTAGATTCTATAAGAAGAAGAAAAGGGGAAGAAGAAGAAAAAGAAGGGGAAAAGAGAAGAAAAATAAGAAGAGAGAAGAGGAAAGAGAAAGTTTTGGAGTAAGAATTGAAGAATTCTGGATTTCTACAAGCAGGAGAAATTTGTGAGTGGCCTAAACTAAGGATTTATATTTTAAGTATAGTTTTATTTTGAATTTTGATTAAAGTGTGAAAAATTTGGGTTGAAATGTTAGATCTAGCAACGTTTGTGATGTATATAGGTTGAATATTAGTGTATATATGTTTATAAGTGATTATTATGGCATTTCCAGGTTTATGGGTGATGAAAATTTAATTTTTGGTCGAGTTTTACTGCTGATTTCTAACTAAAGGCCGATCAGGCAGCGCCTCTATGAAGAGGTGACGCCTGATCACCTCAGAGGCAGCACCTCTAAGGAAATGAGGTGACGCCTCATTAACTTGTGCATGGGCAATACTTCTGTTAGAGGCGGTGCCTCTATACGCATCAGTCGGTGCCTCTGTATCAAGAGGGTGGTGCCTCTATGCAGAGGAGGTGCCTCTGAAGCCTGTCTTACACTCTGTTTTAACTGTTTTTGAATAAATTGAAGGGTACACTTGAACTTAACATCTGAATAACATATATAAACAATTAAGAAGTTAGAAACTATGAGAATAAGTCATAAACCATGTGAATAACCTAGAGTTATGAGTCTCAGACAAAGAGACTAAATTATTGGAAACAAAATATTAAATCTAAAAATTTCATGGTTAATGACTAAGAACATCGAAATGATAAATTACACCATTACGATTAATATTAAGATTTCATAAGCATTATACTGATTAATATATGAATAAGTAAGGGTTATATATATATATATATATATATATATATATATATATATAAGCTGAGTTGGCCACTCGATTTATAACTATCTTTGGGATAGCGCATGGATTCAGATATGCCTTTGGGGCGAATCCTTGTGGCTGTACCGTATGCATACGAGATTATTGTAATTGATTCTGTGAATTGGTCAGTGTGGGCCATGAGGATAAGAATTGAGATGTTATAAGAGAGATTGATTTTGTATATTGTTGTCAATTCTGAGAAGATTTGGGGGAATAAATTATTTATGAATACTATTTATATAAAATTATCAATTGAGAAAGGTATGATTGGTGATAACAATATTTAATGTTCAATTGAACAAAAATTCTCAACTATCGTGGCAACTAAATAAATTATTATCAAATAAATTAATTTATGAAAGTATGATGCCATTAATTATTCAAATTATAAGAATTCCACATTATTTATAAATTGAGGAATTAAGACTTCCAGTGTATATGAATTGCTAATAGTTGAATTTCCATGAAGTTATATATTTAATATAATGATTTATTTGCATCAAGTTTTAACTTTTAAGAAATATATCTATAATCTTTACTATGATTTTATTTGCATTATTTATGAAAATATTTAAATAATTCTCATATGATGGAAATCCTTTATTTAATGTTTTGTGGAAATGAAGTATTATCCCTTGAAAAGTTATTTTAGTAATTGTGTTCACTTTTAAGGATTTAACAGCTTTTCAAATACTTGTTGGGTTTTGGATGAAATTGTTTTGGGTTAATATTTTTCATTTATAGGTATATTAGCTGCTCACTGAGTAATTTCTCTACAAAATTACTCACCAATGTTTTAAAAATATATTTTTCAGCTTAGCTAGACTATAGCTTAGTAGTATGGCAATCCAGTAGGCCACTATAGTGTACGAGGTCACAGCAACCAAGACTTTGGTGAGGTATATAGTTTATCATGACACGGATGCTGAGCTGGTATTTAAGGTCACAGTCTTACCTATATGAGCTAATGCACGTGTATCATCCATTCGAGAGGAGCATTTTGACAGTGTCTGCACCATTTTTTGAGTCTATTATACCACCTCGCTGGATGTTTAGGTCATCCTTACTTGGGTGTGATGTGGGAGTCAGATACCTACATCTTTTGGCTTTTTGGCCATCTTGCGCCTTTTGAGCTATTATAGAGAGATGTACTTTTGGAGCCATTAGGCTAGTGTTTTTTTAGAGGCTTTGACCTGGGATGTGCTGCTTCTACTACTACCACCCTTTTTCTGGATTGAGATCCATGTTACTAGAGAGAGAGGGATGCTAGGATAAATGATGATATATCACTGTATTATTTGTATTAGCATCTTATACTCTTGTTGTGTATATATATATTACTGATGTATATATCTATGATATGATGGATGGTTGGGTATTATTATAAATGCATATGATGAGAGTTATTTGAGTACTACTTTATGATGAATGTTTATACAAATATCTAATTATGTTAATGTCTAGCTATCTATAAGAATTATGAAAATGAACATATGGAAAATTATAATTTGGGACGTTATTGAGATTTTGAAGTTTGAGTATATAGGTAGTAACATCAAGTTATTCAGAATATGGTGAATATGTTAGCATTGGTACTATAGATATGAGGTTCAATGTCGTACAAGCTTTATTATCGAAATTATTATGAATGATTTAAAATTTAAGGCATTATTATACTTGAATTGGCCAGTGTGGGCCATGAGGATAAGAATTTAGATGTTGTTAGAGAGATTGATTTTGTATATTGTTGTCAATTCTGAGAAGATTTGGGGGAATAAAATATTTATGAATACTATTTATATGAAATTATCAATTGAAAAAGGTATGATTGGTGATAACAATATTTAATGTTCAATTGAACAAAAATTCTCAACTATCGTGGTAACTGAATAAATTATTATCAAATAAATTAATTTATGAAAGTATGATGCCATCAATTATTCAAATTATAAGAATTCCACATTATTTATAAATTGAGGAATTAAGACTTTCAGTGTATATGAATTGCTAATAGTTGAATTTCCATGAAGTTATATATTTAATATAATGATTTATTTGCATCAAGTTTCAACTTTTAAGAAATATATCTATAATCTTTACTATGCTTTTATTTGCATTATTTATGAAAATATTTAAATAATTCTCATATGATGGAAATCCTTTATTTAATGTTTTGTGGAAATGAAGTATCATCCCTTGAAAAGTTATTTTAGTAATTGTGTTCACTTTTAAGGATTTAACAGCTTTTCAAATATTTGCTGGGTTTTGGATAAAATTGTTTTGGGTTAATATTTTTCATTTAAAGGTATATTAGCTGCTCACTGAGTAATTTCTCTACGAAATTACTTACCACTATTTTAATGATGTATTTTTCAGCTTAGTAGTATGGCAGTCCAGTAGGCCACTATGGTGTACAAGGTCACAGCAGCCAAGACTTTGGTGAGGTACATAGTTTGTCATGACACAAATGTTGAGCTGGCATTTAAGGTCACAGTCTTACCTCTAGGAGATGATGCACGTGTATCATCCATTCGAGAGAAGCATCTTGACAGTGTCTGCACCATTTTTTGAGTATATTATGCCACCTCGCTGGATGTTTAGGTCACCCTTACTTGGGTGTGATGTGGGTGTCAGATACCTGCATCTTTTGGCTTTTTCTTAGTGGCCATCTTGCGCCCTTTGAGCTATTATAGAGAGATGTACTTTTAAAGCCGTTAGGCTAGTGTCTTTTTAGAGGGTTTGACCTGGGATGTGCTGCTTCTACTACTACCACCCTTATTCTGGACTGAGATCCATGTTACTAGAGAGAGAGGGATGCTAGGACAAATGATGATATATCACTGTATTATTTATATTAGCATCTTATACTCTTGTTGTATATATATATATATATATTACTGATGTATATATCTATGATATGATGGATAGTTGAGTATTATTATAAATACATATGATGAGAGTTATTTGAGTACTACTTTATGATGAATGTTTATACAGATATCTAATTATATTAATGTCTAGCCATCTATAAGAATTATGAAAATGAACATGTGAAAAATTATAATTTGGGATGTTATTGAGATTTTGAAGTTTGAGTATATAGGTAGTAACATCAAGTTATTCAGAATATGGTGAATATATTAGCATTGGTACTATAGATATGAGGTTCAATGTCGTACAAGCTTTATTATCGAAATTATTATGAATGATTTAAAATTTAAGGCATTATTATACTTACAAGGATGATATTATATATTAATATTTCATCTAAGTATATGAATAATTAAGGGATATTGGATATAATTGTGTATTAGTCGATTATGTTGAAGAAGCGTGTTACATATAATGTCTTATTGTAATGAGTCTCACAAACACCCCGCCACATATGGTAGATCTGTCCCTCTTCGGATGCAAGCCAACAATACATCTTCTATATTTAGAGAATTAAAATTTCAATTAATATGTTAAATATAAATAAATAAATTTGTGTGTGTGTGTGTGTGTAAATGAATGAATATAACACATTGATTACATATATTTTTTAATTTACCTTGAACTCCTCCTAGTAGAAGTTCTTAAATGTGATGGGCATATCACTTCATATGTACCTGTCCTCATATTGCCTTTAATGTATTTTTATGAGTAATGTAGTTACTCACATAATGACTATGTAGATAGAATTTGTTAATAAAAATAAGAACTCCATGGTATAAACTTATACATAGACATAAACATTTATATCTATTAATTAAAAAAATGCTAATTGGACTTACTTGTCGCTGCTGATAGTAATTTGTGTCTGAATAATTATGTGTCTCGACTCTGCTGAGACTATAAAGTCTATCGGCTGGGCGATGAGTGGTATAACATAAAGGCTAAGAAGGAGAAGGTTATAAGAGCTGCATATGCGGGGGAGGAGTAATTAAGGAATGAACATCACCACTAACTGGCATCGGTGATGAAGTTGGCCAAGCTGTATCTCCAATTCTAGTCAGATCAACTAGAAGTTAAGAATCTAGAGACGGTGGTTGTAGGTGTTCATGGCTGGAGCTGGTGGCTGTTGTGGTGCCAAAGCAGACGATGGAAATAATGGACAACATGTCGACATATCTACATATTAAAATTACATATTTCTAATGAAATTTTGGCAAAGTTGCTTCTGTAACTACGCTCTACTAGATCTCATACAAAGGCCAGAAATGGGTATTTAAATTATTATTAAACCTGCAAATAAAAAATCAAAAATTCTGCCTTATACAACCAACTACTCCACAAATGAGTTCATATCTATAGCAATACACTTCGATAATGATACTCATATTTACAATTTCAACATAATACAAGTTGTAAAGTAAAAATTAAATATAAATTAAATTAAAATTTTAAGAAGAAAGTTAAAGTAACCAACATTTTGACTGTGTTTTGGATAATGATCACTTCGAATGCAAGTTTAATATGATCAATCAGCACAAAAAACACAGACAGCACTAAAAAATTTTTGCTAAAAAATAGTTACACGATATCACTCATTCTTGTTATGATGCTATCATGTAGATATTTCCTAATAAAATTTAATGTTGATACCTATGTTTTTTTAGCTTATTAATCACACCAAAACTACATTCAAAGTAACCATTTTTCAGAACACCAAAGCAATGTTGGTTGCTTATCTAAATTATTAAAATTATTGAAATTGTGTAAATTATTCATCTAAATTCACATAATTTAATAAATTATTAGTCTAAGTTCACTATATTAACTAAATATATCCAACAAATTATTTATCTAAATCAACTAAATTCACTAAATTATTTTTTTAATATATTCAACAAATTTTTTTTTTCTAAATTAACTAATATATGCAACAACAATCATAATTTGATAATTATAGTCGTTAAATGATTAAATGATATGAAATGTGAAACAGTGAAATATCTTAGTTTATGTTTTGCTTAGTGTGTTTGATATAAATGAATTCTACAAAATTTTATGGATGTCATTTGCAAATTTTAGTAATTGTATATAGTTTAAATAAGTTTATAGAATTCATTTTTAATTTAAATATTTTTATTTTATAAAATTACTTCATACTAAACAAAATTCTAAAAAATTATTAGAATCTTCAAATAAATTCGTTCTATAAAATATTAATTTAAATCAAATACACTTCATTAATAAGAATTCATTTGCAAAGAAATTTTCATTTGAAAATGAAATGAATTTCTTAGTGGAATTGAACCAAACAAGAGGTAAATTGTTTTTCTTTTTCATTAATGAATAGAAACTTTACCTCTATTTTTTTTTTATTTTCCACACATGTGAAATTTAGAAAATTAAAACTTAAAAATTATTGATTTCCCATTATAATAAAGAATTTTTGCCTAATGAATATCAAATAGAAATATGAAAAACGAGAATTTTGATGAATTTAAAATTTTGTTAAATAATATATTCAAAACCTACAAGCATCTTCAAATTCATTACTAATAAATCTAATATTGAATATGAAAATATTTGCATCCATTTTCTTAAGATTAAATAAATTAAAAGAAAAAATGGATGTAATTTTTTATTATTTAATTGTTCAGTAAATTGAAATTAAATAAAGAGTTGGAATTCAAAAGACGTGTGGCGGATAAAAGTTCGCATATCACAATTACTAAAGTTTTTTTATTTTACTTAGAAAAGCATGTTAAATATCTCAATAAATTTAAAGTGCTGTTTGGCATCATATACAAAGTGATTTTTTTATGCAGCAATAACGAAACCTTTATATATTTTATATATAAATTAAAATGGATGAAGAAAATGAATAAAATATGTTTTAAGTGATGATGGATAATTAAAAATTCTGTTAAAAAAATAAAAATAAAAAGCTTTAAGACATTAATTTTGTTTATTTAAAATCATATTAATTGAGCAAATCCCGTTTAATCTGAAAAGTTATTGGTCTATTAAAAGAAAAATGACAAAGGTTTCAATAAAAAAGATAAAAAGAATGGATAAGAACTTAAAATAAAATAATTGGTAAATTTTTAGAAATGATCTTATGGTCATAGTCAATGGTCACTCTTTTACCAAACAAAGGTATCATCAACCAGTCTATCATCTCTGCGGCTGCGTGCTTGCATAAACAAAACATCTCTTCGCTCTTCTGTTTATGGTGAGATAAGTAGAATTAATTAAGGATATGGAAGTATCAAGCAGCTCAATTGCAGTGTCAATTATTTTAGTTATTACAGTAACATGGGCATGGAGATTACTGAACTGGGTATGGTTTAGACCAAAGAGACTTGAAAGGTATCTAAGGCAACAAGGTCTTGCAGGCAAAGCATACAGGTTTCTTTATGGAGACACGAAAGAGACTATGGACATGATGTTGCAAGCAAAATCCACACCCTTCGATTTTTCTGATGATGTTGCTCTTCGTGTCTCTCCATTTCTTATTCAACTCATAAAGAATTATGGTATTTATCTATATCTCACACCCTTTATCATCAATTATTTGTCCAAGATATTTATTGTTAATTGCCTTTGCCAGATCTCAAGTTTCACCACTTCAATCAATAAATACCAAATATTATATATATATATATATATATATATATATATATATATATATCAAAATAGATGCTAAATCAACTGTTGCGCGTTAATTTATTGATCAAAATGATTTATTTGGATAGTCAGAACATTCATTAATTTTTTTACAAAAATGATTTCAAATTTTTAATATAAGAATTTTTTTTTGTAACTTTGGAATTAAGTTATAAAAATTCAGGGTCTGTTTAGTTGTAGGAGATGGTACTAATTTTTTAGAAATTATTACAAATTAATTAAAAAAAAAGTAGTTTAATGTTTAACTATAATATTTTGCAATTCAGAAAATTAATAGAAATTGATTTTCAAAATATTCTGAATTATAACTAGTATTTAAAGGAAAATTCTTAATTAGACATTCTACCTAATAATCAGATTTACAACACACAACCACACACAAATATATATAAATCAAATGTAAAATATTTAAAATAAACATAATAAATTTAATGATTTGGTGTAATATTTTGTATGTAGGTACCAAAATTTTGTGTTTGAAAAACACTCAAAATAATATTTGCTAATAGTAGTGTAGTTTTTTCTTGAAAAAAATTCTATATAAAATAAAAATTAGAGCTAATCCAATGTTAAATAGTTTTTGAAAATTTTCTAAAGAAAAAAATTTTCAAGTATTCTAAAATTTAAACAAATCTGGAAATCTAATTTAAAATATTCTCTATTTTTGAAAGAAAGAGAGGTGTTTTCCAATTAGAAAATGAGGAAGATTTTATTTGTTTATTAATTACTCCATCTTTCGGATTTTCACTCACTTTCTTCTATTTTTTTTTTAAAAATTTCTTTAACTATTTCATTTCAGAAGATTGTTATCCAACTTTATTATTTTTTTCTATAATATTTTAGATGTTGTTCCACATTATTTTTTTATTTTTTCAATTTGTTTCTATTTTTTCTAGTTTCCTTTTTTTTTAGCTCTACTAATTTATATTTTTTCATTTAAAATATTATTTGTATTTTTATTTAATTTGTGATGAATTTGAGTTGTGAACTTTTTAATATATTTGAATTTGTTTATTATTAAATTGATATTTTTAGGAGTTTATTATTTTAGTATAGGAAAAAAGTCCAAATTGGACCCTAGATTTTAGGCCTAGGAGTCCATTGGATCTCATTATTTTTTTGGACTCAATAGGACCTTTAATTTGAAAATTCAACGAAAAATGGAACTTCTTAAGTTCAACCTACATGGACAACCATCCTTAACCCCTACAGCAGGCGTCAGCCACGTCCGTATGAGCAGCAGCTCCTGTCCATCATAAAAATTAAAACCAACAAAATACACTCAACTCTCACACCCACTCTTAGTCTCTTTCTTTTACTGAAGAAACCTTTCTTTGTCCTTATTCACAATCATTCCTTTCTTGGTCCTTTCTTCTTGAAGCCATTTTAGCTTTTCTTCAATTTTCTCTTTTGTTTTTAGCAGTACCCATATGGCCAGGGGTTATTTACACTCACAGTACGCAGGTTTTTCCCTGATATCACTAAAGTATCTAATCTTTTTTTTCATAATATAAAATTTCTCAACTTTTATACCTGATCTTACCATACTCCCTAAAGCCATTTTTCAGTCATCAGCGATGATGTGTCAGCTGACATGGATACTTTCATATCATAAGTGGATGCCAACGTGTAAATGTTAGGACACGTGGTGCCATGTCAACGCCATGTGTCACATAAAAATTATGTGATAGCTTTTTCGAATAAAATTTTTTATGTATCATGTGGCGCTGACATGACATCACGTGTCTTAACCCCCTACACGATGGCACTCGCTTATGATATGTGAGCATCTATGTCAGTGACACAATCGAAAAGTGGCTTTTAGGAGTATGGTAAGATTAGTTACAAAAGTTGAAGGGTTTTATGCTACGAAAAAAGGGTTAGATACTTTAATGGTATCAAAGTGAAAATCTGGGTACTGTGAGTGTAATTAACCATATGGCCAGTCATCTTTAATTTTTCTTTCATCAAATTTTTTGTAGAAGTTGCTTCCATGGCTAAGATCTATGCTAATAATGGACGATAACATAGATAAAATGTATTGAAGACATGAATAACCTAACATTGAGAAATACATACACAATAACATTTATTTGAGGGCATGAAAAGGCTATTATAATGATCCGTAATTCTTTATCCTGCTGGTTGGGACAGCTATAGTGCCGTCGCAACTAGCCAAAATTACTAAAAAAAAAAACAGATATGTCTCATGTATCTTGGGGGGTAAATCTGTCAAATGTCGCAACCCGCAACATCGCGGGTTGCGACATGTATCCCTCCCCATGAATAATACAAAAAAACAAGTCCAATATACAAGAGGCTTCACTAAAAAATCTTTATATTTACAACCTTGGCCATTATGACTACAACTATCAGAGAACAAGAACTACTAAGAGACCATGAAATATAGTTAGATATTAAGGATCTCTAGTAGATGTATGTAGCTACAGTTGGTTGATTTCACCATGCACGATAAGAAAGTTTTGAACTTTAAAGCAAAACTTTAAAGCAAAAAAGAAATTTCTTGCAAAAATAAGATAATAGAGAAACCAAACTCCACCAAGTGATGAAAAGACATAGGATCTAATGTAGGTGGTAATACCAATTATCGTAACAAAATCCTTTAACTCAAAACTGGCTCACCCACCAGAACCATATCAAAAAATTCATCCAAAACGAATAAGCAATTTAGAATCTTTATGTTTGTTTAGACCACAAGAGTGAGATACACTTATATGATGAGCTTTCAGCATTATCAACCTGAGCAGTAAGAGTCTTTTGGTCATTTATTTTAAAGACCACCTTTCTATACTTCTTAAATAACTCATCAAACATTACATTAGTATCTTCTACATTCTGCAACCTAACAAAAAAAAGCAACTTTAAACCACACAACTACTTCAATCTAATTTTCATCTTCTCATAATTTCTCAACCAAATTAACCAAAAATTAGCATAGATAGAACTAAATGAAAAGCAACAAAAGCATCAAACTTACCGAGAGAAAGCTATCATTTGAATCTTTTCATATTGAAAAATAGGGTTGTAGTTTTAATCTCAACTTCTTCGTTACTCTTCTAGATATTTGTCGCAACCATATCCCACATGAAAACTAATACCCACTATTAATCCACAACCGCCTATATTGCTTCCTGTGACTTTGAGGAGATATTTTATAGCGGTCATGGTCCATGATAACATGGAAGACCAAACTAATCAAAATTTAATATTTAATTAATATGATAAAACTAAAATCTAAATAGTACATGAGTGACTCCTAAATGGCATGATATTATTGGTTTGATCTTTCAACTCATCAATGGGCCAGGACCATTATATAATTTCTTGACTTTGAGACATATTACATTCAAAATGGCTCAATTGTTGAATGTCACTGCAAAAATGAGTTCCAGCTTCAGTGTCGTTGATAGGATTTACTATGGGTGGAGGATGATGGTTGATTGTTAGTTTGGATAATTGAGACAGAGACAATAGGAGCTTCTACTCTTATGGACATGGTAGACGTCTGTTGTAGGGGTTGAGGATGGTTCTCCACGTAGGCTGAACTTAATAGTCATTTATTCCTTTTTTTTTAGTCATTTAAAGCCCTGAGGACTCTTGGAAGAGTGGAGGGGGAGGGGGGATCAAACCCCGCCCTTCTACCTAGATATCCAGTGTTTACCCTTCACAGAAAAGGATTTTACCACTTAAAGTGGGGGAGAGGGGACTCAAACCTGCCCCCTCAACATGCTTCTAAGAAGCATGACCACTGGGCCAAACCCCAGTGGCTAATAGTCGTTTATTCTTTTGTAACAATAGGTTCCATTTTGCACTAATTTTTCTAATCGGAGGTCTTTTTTGTTAGTGATGTGCCCTAGGCCTATAGTATTATGGCCACTTTGTGACTTTGTCTATTTTGCATCATTATAATAAAGAGACATTTTATCATATTGACTCTATTGTATTCCATGAATGTTTAACTCTATTTAAGATCATCAAGTGTGTGACTTGATAGTAGAACTCTTAAATGGTAAATGAGTTATATTCTGAATTATCCCTAGTCGGTCATTATTGTGGGAGGATAATGAATAAATACTAGTATGAGGTTGACTGATGATCATGTTTTACTGATCATATATGCGAGATACAAAGTCAAGTCATAGGTACATAGGATGTACTGGATTGACCCACTATGAGAATACTATATGGATAATTGTCATAAGCTATTCTCATTACAATGATGTTATAGTAGTCCTCAGACCTGAGATCATCATAGAGTCCTGCATGATGAGTTTATATTTTGACACACTCTAATGTTATCTTTAACAGGATGATAAAATAGATTGTGATTGGATATAAAATGAATCATGTGAGGAGTATGAGTGATCAAGAAGGAATTTGTCCCTCGCTAATCATGAGGAGGAGATCTATGGGCCCCTCGATAAATTAGACTGAATATAAATGCATGACCATGCTTGAAATCAGTTGATAAGGAGTTATAAATTTTTAGTCTAATTGAGATCGAGAAATAATTGAATAATTAAGGATGACATAAACCATGCCTTATATTCAATCTAAGATATTATATACAAAAGGAATGTAGCATTGTTGTTAAATAGGTTGTGTTGGATTACTGACCTTCACATGACTTGGGTAGTCATAATGTCTTGCTAGAGGCCACTTATGATTTATGGGCTACCAATTGGATTGAAGGCCCATTGCCAACGTTATGTGAACCTACAAGGTCACACACATAGAACAGACCCAAAATGAATATTGGACTTATTATCCCAATTAGATAATTATCTCTCTTATGTGTAAATAGTTAAAATTTATTTATGGTAAAAGTTATCATAATAAAATTTTAAAAGAAAGATATGTTTATAAATATATATCTAAAATAGTTTTAGGATATATACATAAATATAAATAAAGGATAATGATAAAACCAAAAGGAGTTTTGGTACTTGTGAAATACTAAATCCTAGGAGATATATATGGATATATCATTTATGAGTTTTAATCAGAATTGAGAAGTGAGTTCTCTGCACATCTATCATTCACAAAACATACGTTCTTTGAGAACAAAAAGTACATAGAGAAAATTGAGAGGAAAGGTGCTAGCATACCAACATCATTTTGGGGTGTTCTGTTCATGTGGATACCAGTAGAGGACGGTGCTTTATAGTAGCGTCTGTAATCCGAAAGAAGAAAATAAAAAGCTCGAGATAGGGTGTCACCAGTGTGAACCTCCTCTCTTCCTTCCTATAATCTTGCCTTAGAACTCGTCTTGGTAAGATTCTAGACTCGATTGATTTAATCTAAACTACTTGGATCTTGGTGGGGGTTCTTAGGGTCAAAAGTTTTATTTTTCCACTGCATGTATGCGACCCGGAACCCAACAGCGTACAAGTGTTGTATCCCACAAGGATTAAATGAGTTATCCACTAATTAAAATTATTTAAAACTTATTTAAGGCTCAAATAAATTTAATAAAAGTTCTAATTAATTTAAATAAAATCTAAACGCTAATCTACTATTATAATAAATTCTAGAGCAATAACAATTAGAGCAATTATTAGGATTTATCTACCAAATTATTTCCCATATAAATTTAATTATTCTTAAATGAAATGTATTTCTTTGGGTCTAATATTATATCAATTTACTCTTTCGATTATAAATTGGTTAAAAATGTATTTAATAATTTAAATACTATGGCTTAACTTTCATCCTCACTCATAATGATTTAAATCAAGTATACATATTATAAAGTAAAGTCTATCCTAAAATATGGACATAAATAATTTAAGTTATTTCTAATCATTAAATTAATTCATGTTATGTTTACTTCTTCCATTAGTTTTACCATCTTTCAATGCATAACTCTAATTAAGATCATGTTTAAGTTAGCCAAATATAAACAAGCATGAATAACAACAAACATAAAATACATTCATTAAAGAAATTGTTTAACTTTCATTAATTAATAAAATATGATTCATGACATGAAAATAAATCCTAACAATATGCAATTAGTCTTCATCCATAGAAATAAAGCACTTCTAAGAAGATATAGTAAGAGTTACACAATTTAGAATCATAAGAAGAAGAAAGCATCCAAACTCTAAAATTGTCCTTCCAATCTTTAAGCCTTCTTTCTCCTTTTGAATCTTTTATTGTTCTTTTTGTTTCTAATAATTTTCCATGGCTAAAAAGTGTTCTCTATTGCTTCTATTTTTCTAAAGATAACAATAAAGTATTTATAGGCTTGGAAAGTTAATAGACAAAGGGTACAAGTTAATCTTTGATGAAGAGTCATGTGCTTTAACATCAGTAGTCAGTTTAAGGGTATTTTTGGCAATTTAAACAAATGAATTAAGTTCAGATGTCTTCATAAAATTATATCTCTCTAAAATAGCTTTTCATAGCCTCTTAAATCACTTGAATCTGAGTTCTGTAGAGGGAGTTATGGCTGAAAGAGTGCGACATGGTCCGAATAGTCATATCTTTTCACATCTTGCCGAGTAGTGAAGATGGTGCCGACTAGTGAAGATTGTTCACTGTCACGATTAGTGAAGATGGTGCCGAGTAGTGACAGCCCTCAAACACTCTAAAGCTTGCCTTTTTCAACTCCTTTGACCTTGAATGACTCCTATATACCCATATAACTTTCCTAAACTCAAATAAACTTCAAAAACATCAATGAATCATCCAAATTCATACGAATTTACTTGACAACAATGAAGATCAAAAGAATTTATGATTATGAATAAAATGCATTAAGATTAAGCTAAAATGTAAACTAAATGCAACCTAAATATGTATGAAACATACTAAAATTACTATGCTAATTACAACATATCAAACTCCCCCACACTTAGACTTTGTTTGCCATCAAGTAAAACTCAAAGATCAAAGATGAAGGTTCAAACAATATATCAATAGATTACTCCTTTCAATTCAAAATTATTAAGCACTAATAAGAATCATAGCTACATTAAATCAAAGAAACAACAGGAAAAGTGATTGAACATATACTCCACAAGCCCTCAAAAGCCTAGAACAAGTACAATAATAATGTAGAAAATAAAGTAACCCCCACCAAGTATTATTATAAATGAAATCCATGTAAGTCAAATTAAATTCCAATTCATTAATCAAACTCAAGTTTAAGGGAAACTACTAAATCATGGAGGACAAAAGAAAAAATACACGTACTAATGCAATCAATCTCAAGGAATTTTTGGAAAATAAAACTTTACTTGAGATATTATTAGAAATCCTTTCCAAACGAATGCAAATGAGGAGCAAACACAAATGCATACGAAAAACTCGGAATTCATAACGTCATCAAGTGGCTCCTTTTTTTTAAGGCGAGTGCGTTTTACGCTCCTTCTCGCGATTTTTTTTCTTTTTCATCATCATTTCATTTTTTTTGAATCCTCATCCTTTATTGATCAATTACAAGTAAGTATTATGACTATAGTTTCCTCTTTTAACAAGAATATATCATTTTCCTAAAACTTAAGCTCAATGCATTAGTCCAAATTAATTAATTAAAGTGATTTCAAAAGCAATAACACAAGGTAAAATTCACCATCAAACCTACACTACATTGTCCTAATTCTTAGTAAATAAAGCAAGGAAGTGGATAATCAATCAAAATTTAAATGTTTCTAACACTTAATATATTAATGAACCAAATTAGAACAAAATCATTCCAAATCAGAAAAAGGAGTATAAAATTAAGATAAAAAAATTATTCGAAATAATGCAGCCAAGTATAGTAAACTAAATATGCAAATACAAAAATACAAATCTAATATAGTAAACTAAAAATGCAAACACAATAACATAAATGTAAAACACATAAAATAAGAAAAACATAAAACAACTAAAATAGATAGCCCCTCCCCTACACTTAAAGTCACACATTGTCCTCAATGTGACCATGCAAAAACAATAAAGATAATTAAGAAAAATATAAGTGTAGAAAAAATGGGTTAAGAAATGCAAAATGTAGATTATACACTTAATAATAAAATTCAAACAACAAATCACCTAAAAATAATTGACACATAAATTACCTTAAATCAAGCCAAACAAATTTAATTTTTATGTTAACTCAATTTAATCCCCGGTAACGGCGTAAAAAACTTATTTACATATAATTTTAAAATACAATACTTGCAAGTATATGAGATCAAAATAGTAGTATATGGTGCGTACAAGTGTCGTATCCCACAAGGATTTAATGAGTTATCCACTAATTAAAATTATTTAAAACTTATTTAAGGCTCAAATAAATTTAATAAAAGTTCTAATTAATTAAAATAAAATCTAAATGCTAATCTACTATTATAATAAATTCTAAAGCAACAACAATTAGAGCAATTATTAGAATTCATCTACTAAATCATTTTTCATGTAAATTTAATTATTCTTTAATGAAATGCATTTTCTTAGGTCTAATATTATATCAATTTACTCTTTCGATTATAAATTGGTTAAAAATGTATTCGATAATTTAAATACTATGGCTTAACTTTCATCCTCACTCATAATGATTTAAATCAAGCACACATAATATAAAGTAAAGTCTATCCCAAAATATGGACATAAATGATTTAAGTTATTTTAAATCATTAAATTAATTCATGTTATATTTATTTCTTCCATTAGTTTTACTATCTTTCAATACATAACTCTAATTAAGATCATGTTTAAGTTGGCCAAATATAAACAAGCATGAATAACAACAAACATAAAATACATTCATTAAAGAAATTGTTTAACTTCCATTAATTAATAAACCATAGTTCATGATATGAAAATAAATCCTAATAATATGCAATTAGTCTTCATCCATAGAAATAAAACACTTCCAAGAAGATATAGTAAGAGTTACACAATTTAGAATCATAAAAAGAAGAAAGCATCCAAACTCTAGAATTGTCCTTCCAATCTTCAAGCCTTCTTTCTCCTTTTGAATCTTTTGTTGTTCTTCTTATTTCTAATAATTTTTCATGGCTAAAAAGTATGATCTATTACTGCTATTTTTCTAAAGATAACAATAAAGTATTTATAGGCTTGGGAAGTTAATAGACAAAGGTACAAGTTAATCTTTAATGAAGAATCATGTGCTTTAACATCAGCAATCATTTTAAGGGCATATTTGGTAATCTAAACAAATGAATTAGATCCAGATGTCTTCATGAAAGTTATAGCCCTCTGCAATAGCTTTCTATAGCCTCTTGAATCACTTAAATTTGAGTTCTATAGAGGGAGTTATGGCTGAAAGAGTATGATATGGTCCGAATAGTCATGTCTTTTCACACCTTGCCGAGTAGTGAAGATTGTTCACTGTCACGACTAGTGAAGATGGTGCTGAGTAGTGACAGCCCTTAAATACTCCAAATTTTACCTTTTTCAACTCCTTTGATCTTGAATGACTCCTATATACCAATATAACTTTCCTAAACTCAAATAAACTTCAAAAACATCAATGAATCATCCAAATTCATATGAATTTACTTGACAACAGTGAAGATCAAAAGCATTTATGATTATGAATAAAATGGATCAAGATTACGCTAAAATGTAAACTAAATACAACCTAAATATGCATGAAACATACTAAAATTACTATTCTAATTACAATATATCAAGATTCTGAGACTGAGCTGGGCAGAGAGTCTCGAAAATGGCCACTTATGATGAAAATATGAATTATGTGAAAAAAAATGAAAGAAAAAGTGTTTTATGTGTGAAACATGTGAGACGGGTGATTATAACTCCGGTTGGACAACTAACTTACATAAACATGCATTTTAGCATTTTGTATAAGTATGTATTCATAATGAGTGTGGATTATATGAAATGAAATGTGATGATTGCGGTGGGTTGTAGATATTGAATTATACACCCATATGTTTCTATGATTAAATATAGTTGCTATTGAGTATATGGATTTGTGAATGGTTGTGGAATGCTTGGAATTGTGAGAATTGAATTTTCAGGTTGATGATACGGGTCGAGACACGGGCGTGTCTCAGTCCGTGTGGTAAGACACAGGCGTGTCCACCATAATTTTTCAGGCTGTGAGCAAACACTAGCGCTCGCCAACAGGGCTGCCTGTGAGTAGGCACTGGCACTCGCCAGCCATAAGGCCTGCGAGCAGATACTGGCACTCGCCAGTTCTTGCTGTGACAGAGACACGGCTATGTCCCGACGAAGGTTTTGAATCAGCAAAATACTCGGGTTGAGATACGGTCGTGTAGTCCACTTCCATTTGTTTTTATATTATTTTATTAATTAGTTCTTGAGAAGTATTATATGTATACTTATCTTAATAATTGCTTATTGAGTTGCAAGCTCATTCTTTTGGTTTTCAGGTATAGATAACCTAGCTTGAGGGGTTGCTTTGATTGAAAGCTCAAAGCTTGATTTAGTTATGAGCTCAGGTGGGTCAACAGCGTACCTGGTGTTGACGTCTCCATCCACATAAGTATTTGTCATTTTAGGCATCAAGGATTTTGTAATACAATCATATTATTTTTGTATATTTATGTAAAGTTATTTACAATGTACAAACTTATACTTTTATATAAATAACTTATCTTTTTGAGAAAAATTTTCTTATTCATGTATTGGTTTTTATAATAGGGATATATGTATATGGTACCTGGAGGGTGCTACATTTGGTGGTATCAGAGCGGGGATTAGATTTCCTCAGGATGTGAAATATAATGCATACATAACATATCATACATTGTGCGTTGCATATCTCAGGATAGATGAGCACCAAACACTTTGTGTTGACCCTGAAGAGTCATCAGAGTTAGTCCATAGGCTTGAACAAGCTCAACCCCAAGTTCCTCTACCTGCTGCATATCCTTTTATGCATGAGTTTATTCAGATGATGAGGACTATAGGTCAACCACCAGTAGGAAATATTGTAGATGAGACCTATGAAAAGATTAGGAAGCAAGGTGCAAAAGCTTTACGGGTACCACTGATCCCGTAGTTGCTGAAGATTAGCTGAAAGGCATAGAGAGGATCCTAGATAGATTTGAATGCACCTTTGAGAAGAAGGTGAGCTGCGTCGTATCTCTATTTGAGCAAGATGCTCTTGATTGATGGGAGACAGTGCCCAGAAGTAAGAATGTGCCATTGACTCTGACTTGGGAGGAAGTTTTGAGATAGTTTACGGAGAAATACACACCGGCAGTGTACCGAGATAGGAAGAAGATTGAATTTTAAAGCAGAATGAGCTCTCTGTTACTGAATATGAGGTTCAATTTGTGAGATTGTCAGAGTATGCTCTGGAAGAAGTTGCCACTGACGAATTAAAAAGAAATAAGTTTGAAAGGGGTTTGAGTTTGGAGATTTGGGAGAAGATGGCCATAAAACCCCCGACATACCGAGAAGTGTTAGAGACTGCTTTGTGAGCTGAGGAAATGATCATAGAAAGGAATGAAGTAGAGGCCAAAAAGAAGAGAACTACAAACACATTTACCACCCCGACTCGAACTAGTGGTAGTTCATCCTTTAGAGGCTCCAGTTTTCAATGGGGCAACTTTAGAGGAAGAAGTATAAGTTGATCCAACCAATCAAGGGAAGGATCTTTTGGCCGAGGCTTTAGAAGATTTGATGGCCGAAGGGGGCAAAGTAGATCTATGAGTAGTACATCAATTTCGGTATACAATAGATGTGGTAGATACCACTCAGGTGAATGCTGGAATTCGAGACTGGGTGCATGCTATCATTGTGGTCAATCGGACCACTTCATCAGAGACTGTCTAGCAAAAAGAAGTGGAGAAAGATCTCAAATGACCATTCAAATCAGTGCTAAGGAAAATGTATCTGTGGCTAGTAGAGAAAGAGGTCGAGGTAGTAGAAGAGGTGGAGCTGGCACCTCAACTCAAGCAGGATCTACTGGTCCATCTCAAGGCCAAGCAAGGATCTATGCTATTATTAGGCAAGAAGCTTTTGCAGCTCCAGATGTGGTCACTGGTTCTTTCTCTATCTTTGACTATAAAGCTTTCATTTTGATAAACCCAGGATCTACATATTCCTTTATGTCTATTGAGTTTGCTTCAAGAGTACATGGAACCATTGAACCTTTAGAACATAGTTTATGTGTCTCTATGCCTGCTGGGGGGTGTTATGGTAGTGAATTCAATAGTGAAAGCATGTCCTATGCTTGTAGGTGGTGAGATATTATATGCGAACTTAGTGGTTATTAAATTAGATGAGTTTGATGTCATTTTGGGTATGGATTGGCTATCAAAATAACATCCAATGGTAAATTGTTATACCAATGAGGTAGTTATAGATCTTATGGGGTAGAAGAAGACAGTATTGGTTGGTGAGAGAAAAGTAGTACCTATTTGTTTGATTTCAGCTTTGACAGTATTTCAATTGATTAAAGATGGGTGTGAAGCTTACTTAGCCAACTTAGTGGATACGACCAAAGTTAGACCTGGGGTGATAGATGTACCGATGGTTAGAGATTTTTCTGATGTATTTCTAAATAAATTGTTGGGATTACCTCCATATTGAGAGGTCAACTTTGAGATAGAGATTGTTCCAGGAACGACACCAATATCAATTGCTCCATATAGAATGGCACCAATGGACTTAAAAGAGTTAAAGAAGCCGTTAGAGGAGTTGTTAGAGAAAGGATTTATTAGACCAAGCATATCACCTTAGGGAGCTTCAATTTTGTTTATTAGGAAGAAGGATGGTAGTATGCGTTTGTGTATAGATTACCGATAATTGAACAAAATTACAGTGAAGAATAAGTACCCATTGCTAAGAATTGATGACTTGCTAGATCAATTAAAGGATGCCACAGTATTTTCAAAAATAGATTTGAGATCGGGATATTGGCAACTTCAGGTGGTCGAATCTTCTATTCCCAATATAACATTCAGAACTAGATATGGGTATTATAAATTTTTAGCTATACCTTTTGGTTTGACAAATGCACCTGCTGCATTCATATCATTGATGAATAAGACTTTTCAACAGTATCGAGACCAATTTGTGATCATTTTCATCGATGACATTCTCATCTATTCTTCAAGTAAAGAGGTGCATAAACAACATCTTTGAGCAGCTTTGCAAATATTGAGGGAGCAACAGTTATATGCTAAATTCAACAAATATTAGTTTTGGATGGAAGAAATTACTTTTCTGGGGCATATTGTTTCAAGAGAGGGTGTTAAACCGGATCCATCGAAGATTAAAGCTATTTATGGAGTGAGAAGCACCCAAGAATATAACAGAGATTTAGAGTTTTCTAGGGTTGGCTGGATATTATCAAAGATTTATTCAAGACTTCTCTATTATTGCAAGACCCTTGACCAATTTATTGAAGAAAATGTACAATTCTGATAGACTGAGATATGTCAATGAAGTTTTGAGAAGCTAAAGAAAGCCCTCACTACTACTTTAGTCCTTGCATTGCCAACTGGAGAGGGAGGATTTATAGTGTATACGGATGCTTCGGGATAAGGATTAGGGTGCGTTCTTATATGAAATGGGAAGGTGATTGCATATACTTCAAGGCAATTGCAAACACATGAAGCCAATTACCCTACCCATGGAATTAGCCACTATTGTGTATGCTTTGAAGATTTGGAAGCACTATTTATATAGAGAAACAATTTCCATTTTTGCCGACCACAAGAGTTTGAAGTACATTTTCACATAGAAAAAGTTGAATCTGAGGCAACGAAGATGGATGGAGCTATTGAAAGACTATGATTATACTATTGAATACCATTCGGGTAAAGAAAATGTAGTAGCCGATACCTTAAGTTGAAAAATGGTAGAGATTTTGGCAGGAACCATTTGCTTTGAAAGGGATAATCTTGTGGCAATACGAGCGATGAATATTAATCTGAAAATAACCTTTTGGCTACTTTACAAGTCCAACCATCATTGGTGGATCAAATTCGAAGAGTTCAAATAGAAGATTTATATTTGAAGAAGATGCAAGAAAAAGTAGAAACGGGAGTTAACATACAATATACAATTAGAGAAGATAGCATGTTAGTGATCGAAAATCGAGTATGTGTTCTGAATGTTGGAGAATTGAGAAGAAAAATTATGAATGACGCACATACTGCATCGTATGTGATGCATCTCGAAAGCACAAAAATGTACTAGGATTTGAAGCCTTTTTTATTGGTGGCCAACGATGAAGAAAGATCTGGCGGAATTTGTAGCTAAGTGCTTGATGTGTCAACAACTAAAAGCAGAACATCAAGCACCTTCGGGAAAATTACAATCATTAAAAATACCAGAGTGGAAATGGGAGAGGATAATAATGGACTTTGTGATTGGGTTGCCACCAACTTTTCAGAGACATGATATGGTTTGGGTGATTGTTGACCGACTCACCAAATCGGCTCACTTTTTACCTATTTAATCAATAGATTCATTAGACAAGTTAGCATCTTTATACATCTCTGAGATTGTGAGATTGCATGGTATTCCATTGTCAATTATGTCGGATAAAGATCTACGGTTCACATCACATTTTTGGGGAAGCTTACAAGGAGCTTTGGGTACTAAGTTACATTTTAGTACTGCTTTTCATCCTCTAACGGATGGACAATCAGAGAGGACGATTCAGACCTTAGAAGATATGATGAGAGCTTATACCATGGAATTCAAAGGCAATTAGGATAATCACTTACCATTGCTAGAATTTGCTTACAACAACAGTTATCACTCTAGCATCGGAATGGCACCATATAAAGCTCTTTATGGAAGAAAATGTAGAAATCCAATTTATTGGGATATAAAATACTTGAGACAAATTAAAGGACCGGACTTGATACAAGAAACTATAGAAAAAGTTTAAGTGGTCAAGAAATGCTTAAAGGCGACCTGAGATCGCCAGAAAAGTTATGCGGATAGGCATCATCGGGAAATGGAATATAATGTTGGAGAGAAGGTTTTCTTAAAAGTATCACCATAGAAAGGAATTCTAAGATTTGGCAAGTACAAAAACTTGAGTCCAATATATGTGGGACCTTATAAAATTATAGAAAGGATTGGACTACTAGCTTATAGATTGGCCTTTCCAAGAGAATTGTCATCCATTCACGACGTGTTTCATGTGTTGATGCTAAGGCGACACCGATCAGACCTGAGTCACATTATTCAAGAACCAGAAATTAAAGTTTTCAAGAAGTTAGCCTATATTAAGGAACCAATAAAGATTTTTGATCGAAAGGTGAAGCAATTACGTAATAAGGAGATTCCGATAGTGAAGGTGAAGTGGAGCCACCATTCATCTAAATAGGCTATATAGAAAGTAGAAGAGCAGATGAACCAGAATTACCCGTATTTATTTTTGAAAGATGATCAGTAGTTAATTTCGGAATGAACTTTCTCTAAGGAGGGGAGAAATGTAACACTCGTCCTTTTAGCATGCATAATTATGACGTATGCATTGCATATAATGCATAATGCATAATGCATAAGTAACTTTATTAATATTAGAGATATGCATGAGTATAGAGAGGGACCAAATTGGAAGGAAAGTTTAGAGTTAATTGTTACATTAGAAAGTTTTGTGCTAATGTGAATTTAAGTCATTTCATTAAGTGGCTAAGTAGATATTTTGGGTGATATTTAGCATATTATTAAGAGTATTATTATATTAGTTATTTAAGTGATAAATTAGCATTTATTATTATTATTGGCATTTAATATAGGAAGACTTTAGGGTGGCCAATTAGAGGCTTATGATTGGTTAGTGATTGTACATGTATATGTGTGTGTGTGTGTGTGTGTGTGTGTGTATGTATTTATGTGTAAAGATTTTGGGAGTAGAAGAAGAGAGTTTTCTTAATAGATTTTAGAGAGTTTGTAAGTTTGTTCAAGAGATCAATCCATTTCCTTAGGAAGCTTTAAAAGGTCTTTAATCCATTAGAAGCATAATTAGTAAGCTTTGCTTGTTGATTTTGATTGAATTGAGTTAAGTTTGATTGTTGTCAATTTCGAATTCTGCCTCCTCTATTTTTGAGTCCTATTATCTTGGCTATAGCTTAAGCTATAGAGCTTCGATTTAAGCAAGGTTGGATTCTTTGGAAACTTCAAAGAGTTTTGTATTTTGAGCTTGGCCTGAATTTGATGCTAGAAGGGTCAAATAGGGTCGGACATTTTAGTACTCATAGTAATACTCTATTTTGGCCGAATGGATTCTAAAATCTATAATTAATTCCATACTTATTTGAATTAAGTGATTCTAATTGTAATTAGAAGAAGACTTATAACCCTAGCTTTAATAGCAAATTGGGAGTTATTGAATTTGTGTGTATATCTTTAGGTAATGTTGAACCTTGGAGCATTTAGTTGCATTTTGTGAATTTAGAATGAATTGTAATGTTTAATTGTTAGAATTGAAATATGAATTATGTGTAGGAGCTGAAAGGGATAGAAGAGACCCTACTCAATAGGGAAAGCTTTTTCCTTAAAAAGGAGTTAAAGCTTTTTGTAAGTAACTGTTATATAATGCATATATATATATATATATATGTGTAAATTCTTAACTAACTATAGTTGTATAACTATGTTGATTTATGTATGCCATTTATGTGGCAAAAATGTGATATATATATGTATATATTGTTGATGAGAATATTGAATGATTGGTTGGGAAAGTGTTGTGATGAATTGTGAATGTTGGCATAAATGTTGTGCAATTCACTTAAGGTGGTGTGAATTGTAATTCACTACATTGTGGAAAATGATGATAACTGAAATATATATGCATTTTGATTGATGCGAGGAATGTAAGGAAAACGTGTGAGTGTAGAGACTGAGCTGGGTAGAGAGCCTCCGCTGAAAATAAAACTGAAACTGAGCTGGGCAGAGAGTGTCAGATGTGGCCATTTATATGAGAAATGTAAACGTATGAGATTTTGAGACTGAGCTGGGCAAAGAGTCTCGGAAATGACCACTTATAATGAAAATATGAATTATGTGAGAAACAAAATGAAAGAAAAAGTGAGGTTTATGTGTGGAACGTATGAGACGGGTGATGATAACTCCGGCCGGACAATTAACTTGTATAAACATGCATTTTAGCATTTTGTATAAGTATGTATGCATGATGAAGATGGATTATATGAAATGAAATGTGATAATTACTATGGGTTGTACATATTGAATCATACACCCACATGTTTATATGATTAAATGTAGTTGCTATTGAGTATATAGATTTGTGAATGGTTGTGGAGTGCTTGGAATTGTGAGAATTGAATTTTTAGGTTGATGACATGGGTCGAGACACGGGCGTGTCTCAGTCCATGTGGTAAGACACGGGTGTGTCCACCAGAATTTTTTAGGCTGCGAGCAAACACTAGCACTCGCCAGTATCTGGTGCTCGCTAGCCATGAGGCCTACGAGTAGACACTGGTGCTTGCCAGTTCTTATTGTGATAGAGACATGGCCGTGTTTCAGGCCATGTCCTGATGGAGGTTTTGAATTAGCAAACTACACGGGATGAGATATGGCCGTGTAGTCCATTTCATTTTTTTATATTATTTTATTAATTAGTTCTTAAGAAGTATTATATATATGTTTATCTTAATAATTGCTTATTGAGTCGCAAGCTTATTCCTTTGCAATTGTGGTTTTCAGGTATAGATAACCTAGCTTGAGGGGTTGCTTTGATAGAAAGCTTGAAGCTTGGTTTAATTATGAGCTCAGGTGGGTCAACAACGTGCCTGATGTCGACGTCTACATCCATATAAGCATTTGTCATTTTGGGCGTCAAGGATTTTGTAATAGAATCATGTTGTTTTTGTATATTTATGTAAAGTTATTTACAATCCACACAGTTATATTTTTATATAGTTTTTGAGGAAAATTTTCTTATTCATGTGTTGGTTTTTATAATGGGGATACGTGTATGTGGTACCTGAAGGGTACTACACATATGCTCCACACTTCTTGGCATGTTCGATAATGTGCCCAGACTTCTTATATCTTTCTCTTTGTGACATCACCGTAGCCATAGTACGTGCTAAATCAGTAGCATCTATGTGCACCATTGGCGGTGCTAGCTTATTTGGAACATTTATAGGCATCATTAGTTGCGGTGCTTGATAGATATTCCACGCTCGTCTAGGCACATTCTCAAAAATTGAAACTGAAGCCGCTAGTATGGAACTATCTTGTAAACTACTTATATGAACATTCAACAATTCATTTCTCTCACTGCCAATAGATGCTGACGATGGAGATGATTCCCTTTGAAATTTTTGATTCCTACTGGAGATATTAGCTAACTCATCTAGCCTTGCTCTATCATTTTAGACCCCACGTCCTCTGCCTTTACCTCTACCCCTACCACGTCCATATCCATGACCTTGACCTTACCCTCTTATAAGTCCACCTCTAGTTCTTGCCATCTTTTGAAATCCAAAATCAAAAGACTTTAATAATTCTCGTCATCACAGATAATATCATTGCTAATATCCACCAACTCAATATTTCTTAGTGCTTACAAAATCTAATAACCTAGAGCTCTGACACCAATTAAATGTAATACCCCTACCTATTATTAACTCCATTAGTATACTTAACTAATGAAATAATAATAGAGAGATATTACCTCGTCTAACATAAAGAATCTTTTAACAACAAATATCATAAAATGATAATACTATAATTTAGTTATAAATAACCTATAATTATTACATCTCCAATAATTTTATTTGATGGCAATTGGCTTGCTATAATTTAGCAAATATATATATATTTATACACTTAAATAAATTAGTGTCTCCATACTATACATCCATATCTTAATACAACTATAAGAGTACTAGTTATTATATAATTTATTTCAAATAAAATAAAAATAATAAGCTCTATGACTCTCTCTCAACTTCTAGAGATATCCACCTCGTCCACTTCGTAGTTTATCGTGGTCCACAACACTATCATCTCTTAACCATTAGTTAAACAGGTACTATACACCTATACTAAAATTTTAAAAATAAAAAGAGTGTAAGTAATTTCGTAAGGAAATTACCAGTGAGTGAACAAGAATAACTATGGAACTCAACCATAAAGGATCTCTTAATCTATGATTCAATAATTAAGGCAATTAATAACCAAATCGAACTTAAAATAAATTATTGATTTTCAAGTAATTTCTAAGATCCAAAAATGAATAAATTAAGGCAGTTTCTCTCAAAATCACCCATCAAGAGTTTACTTGCTTTAGGTAATATACTAGAGGCTCAATCATTAAATAAAATAAAACAACTTATTACAACACATTCTTATATGGCATCATAACCGAGCTCATTACAAAAGCATTATCAAAGTAAACTATACACATATTACCTTGATCTCAAGCATAGTATGATTCAACACTATACTAAACACTAAGCGAATAAATTAGTATACAAATGATAACTGCAATGTTGCTTAAGTGTGATCAGCACTTAAGCCAATAATAACTCAAATGCTAATCTAAACTAATATATGTATCTGGCTCCAAGTAACATCTATACATATACCTCGGATATGGTCTTATATCTACAAGGTAAAATATGCACCTGGCCCCTGGTAATGACTATGCATGCTACCAACTTACATCTATAAAGTAACATATATACCCGGCCCCCGACAATGACTATACATACTTACCAACTTAAATCTATAAGGTAACATGTGTACCCAGCCCCTGGCATCGACTATACATATTTACCAACTCACATCTATAAGGTAACATGTGAACCTAGCCCCAAGTATCGACTATATATATTTACCAATTACTTCTAATAAGTAACATGTACATCCGGCACCTGGCATCAGCTATACATGCTAACTAAACTATAAATTTATAAGGTAAAATTTGCACCCAACCCCAAGCAACGGCTCTATACACTTACCCACTTATTCATCTTACATCTATAGAGTAAAAGGTGTATCCAGCCCACTAGCAATGACTATACACATCTACTAACCCTTGCCATGTCCCAAACATGATATTACTAACTCTTAATGCTTTATACGCTTAGTATTATATCATTCTCTAAGAGTTCTCATATGTTCGTGTGTCATTTATATTTTCTCATGTCTTTCTTTTCACATCCATTTCGAATAACGTTATTTAATTTTCATTCTCTTGTAAATATCTAATGTCTTCTCTATTTGATCATTATTATCATAATTTCCAATATTATTCTCGTGTTGGATTACATTGGGGTATATTATAACTTTAGTCTCTATATCAAAGACTTGAATACTTTCTGTATTCACTTTAAAATTTGGATGTTGTAGCATTCTCACTTAAACCTCTCTATTTCTTAAGTTATAACATTATTTCTAAAGGGATAAAGTTTGAGTATATATATACATTAACTTAATATTTAAAATGTCAAAATTTTAATCTTATAGAATTTTGTCCCATTCACATTTGAAATGCACCATTTACTTGGGTATATGTCTCATTTCCTTATTTCGATACTTTCTCAGTTTAATTTATTATTTAACATAAATTTAGTCTCTATGTTTAAGACTTGAGAATTTATTCTCATTATTCGATATATCTATGATTCGATTTCACTTCATATCAATAGTCAAGTTTGAGGATTAAACTTTAAAACTTCCCTTTTTCTTTGAGAAGTAAGGGTCCACATCAATTCTAAGTTCACTTATTAATCTTAATTACATAGTTATATTTGTCTGTAACTCAATTGTCAGTATCTTTCATAAAATAGGTTCAATTTAACCTATTTTGGGTCAATTTAAGTGACTTTATGGTTTATATAGGTGTTGACATGCTTCTAGTTGAGATTAGGTTGTAAAATTTTACGTTTAAGCCCATTTTTCATAAGTACCAATCATAGAGGTGCCTCCTCAGCATTGAGGCACCTCCTCAATGCTGCTGAGGCACCTCCTTAGTACTAAGTGATTGCCTCAGCATTAAGTGCCTCCTGATTGATTAGGCGGTGCCTGATCGACCAGCAGAGGTATTTTGCACCCAAAAATAGCAGAAATTCAACTAAAAACTCAAGTTTTCAACACTAATTGCTTCATAAACTACCACAACACATATCATAACCCTTCTAACACATCTATAACATACTAATAGGTGCATTATACTCAAATTCATATATCAAAATAGCTTTTTCTACACAAACATCATCAACTCTAATAATATGAATTAAAAATTAGAAAATGAACTAAAAGGAAGTCCACTCACAAGATTATAGCTCTGAAATATCTGAATTATTTGATATTGCAAACCCTAGCTATAGTACTTCTCTTTTTTCTTCTCTGGTCTTCTTCCTTCTCTTTTCTTCTCTTGCTTCTACATTAAAATACATAAGCTTTTTTTTACTCATTTTTTTATAAATCTTCACAGAATCTTTTCTTTTCAATTTAGTCCTTGATTACTTTCAAGTTAATCTAATCTTTAAACTTAATTTTATTCTCATTAAATTATCCATAACAAGTTTACTCAAAATAATAATACTCAATTATCTTTAATTAGCCCCTTTCATTCTATTAAATTATTTTTTAGGATACGAATGTTACAATATGAATATTTGACATTAGAAAATTGCATAGATTTTCTACTAAGCATATTGATTTTAGAGTGCATATAAGAGTGTTGTGTATATCTTCTAGTGGGTATGTGAGTTCTTGAATGCATATGAGACATATATTTACAAGTGTGCAAATGATTATGTGTGCTTAGGTGTGTGCTTCTTTGTGTACATGAAGGCATGCTTTGGTTGAGGCCTTTTGGCTTATGCCTTAGGCCTTTGATCCTCAGAAGGATAAGTCTTGAAGGACTTAGCTCTAGATGTATGAGACCCTTTAGCTATGTGAGCTTGAGTCTTATAGTTAGTGCTAGGAATGAGTAAGGGATTAAGTTTGTTTTTAATGAACTTATTGGAGGTGGATGATGATGAGGGAGTCCTATGAGCATACCCAAGTCCAAATGTATCACCATAAAACTTTTGAGAAACTAAAATATTATCAAGAGTTTCTTTTCCATTATGAAATTTAGAAATGAAGTTCTTTAGCTCTAGTATCTCATTTGAAAGCTCCTCATTCTCTTTTCTAGTTTTATCAAACTCACATTTCAAAAAGATAGAAGCTTTTAAGTTATTAGAGAGTTATTCATTATATGAGATTACTTTAGAAAATTTATCATTTAAAATTTGAAATTCTTTTGTCATTTTTGAAAGCTCTTGCTTGTAAAACTTTTTCTTTGAGAGCAAATTTTCACATTTTAAGACATGCTTGCTCACAATATAGCTCTTATCATCATTATCACAATTAAGTTCATCATCATAACAATAAGAAGAGTTAGAAGTAAAAGGTAACGCTTTATCTTTAAGAGCGATGAAACATATATTGGCCACCTCTTGGTTCTCCTCTTCTTTTTTCAAATCGGATGAGTCATCCCAAGTGGCTTTGAAACCTTATTCTTCTCTTTAATTCCTTTGCCCTTAAACTTGAGCCTTGGATACTCACTTCTTATATGACCCGACTTATTGCACTCATAACAAGTGACTTTCTTGGCCTTTTTTCCTTCATTCTTCTTGTTGTCTCTTTTGTCTTGAGAAATTCTTCCTTCTCAAGAGCTTCTTAAAGCCTCTAGCGAGCATAGCAATCTCATCATCATCTTCACTAGAGTCCAGAAGGCTTTCTCCTTCACTATCCTCTTGGATGGCCTCTAGAGTTATACCTTTTTTTCTTTTCTTCTTTCTCCTCTTTCTCCTCCTCCCTTTACTTTAAGGTGAGCTCATGAGTCAATGGCTTTCCAATGATAATATCGATAGAGAGCTTTGATAAATCATGTGCTTATTCAATGGAGGTCACCCTTGATTCCCAATTTTTCTTGGGTAGCACTCTCAAGTTCTTAGTATTAACTTCTTCTCTTAAATATTATTTTCCCAACTTTCTCATAGTTGTGAGAATAGCATTCAATATATTGGTTATTTCGGTGATGGATTCTTGAGGTTTCATCTTGAAGAGCTTATATTTATACACATGAAGTTGCACCTTCTTGCTCCTCACTTGTAAATTTCCTTCATAGTGGTTGTCAAGAGTTTCCCAAATTTCTTTAGCCGAAATGCAATATTACATCTTGCCGCCTTCTTCTCTAGATATAGAGGTAACGTGAATAGTTATGGCCTTCTTGCTTTTGTAGTTGTCTTCCTTTTCAGTTTGGCTCCATCTAGCTCTATCTACAAAAACTTGTGCATTCTCCGCTATTTCGGTGAAAAGACTCCATCCTTGGATTTAAAAACAAAATTATGACTCCATCCTAAGTGTGATATGATATATAATAAGGAAATAAAAGGACTCCATCCTTGGATTTAAAAACTTGTGCATTCTCCACTATTTCGGTGGAAGGACTCCATCCTTGGATTTAAATCCAACAAAATTATGACCGTTGGAGAGCTCCTCAGGATCATGACCAGACATGTCACGATTGTGAGGAGCTCATGCTTTTTTTGTGAAGAAGAGGCTTAGGTTAGGTGCTTCTCAGGATCATAAGGAGCACCTTAAGGATTGTGAGCGGCGACTAGCACTTAGAAAACTTCATGTTTTTTGCTCCAATTGACCTCTCTTGTGATATGATCATTCATAAGACTTTTAATAACATTTGTGAGGACCTTTGAGGGCTTCAATTGAGCTTTAATTTAACTTTCAGTGGTTGCATTATCAATAGTTTTAACATAGCTTATAGTCACAATTTAAACATATGCATTAGTATTTCAAAATTTCTCGTTAAAGTCAAAACAAGGGTAGATTATCTAATGATCATGCAAATGTTCAACATAGCTAAATTTAATAGTAATTTAGTATTTTATAATATTTTTAATATATTTACTTGATATTAATTTTTAATATTAATATTAACTAAGAAATATGTAACTTTTTATTGCAATTAATAATTTTTAATTATATTTACTTAATGTTTATACTAATATATATTAAAATTATGTAATTTATTTAATATTAATACTTAAATATTTTTTATTATAATTACTAATTTTTAATTATATTTACATAACATTATTATTAATATATATTACAATCATATAATTATATTAAAATTACATAGTATTATTAATATTAGTTTTATTAAATTTATTAACATTAAAATCATATAATGATATTAAAATCGTATAATAGCTTTTTAATTCATATTATATTTAATTAATATTAATTTAGTATTATATAATATTTAATTATACTATAGCCAAAAGTTTTTTATTATTTTATGACATTCAATACTAAATTAATATTATATTTACTATATGATTTTATTAAATGTCACTGTATCACGGAATACTAATTTAAATTAGCATTATATTTACTTAGTATTATATAATATTAATTTAATATTACTACTTAATAATAATATATCATTGAATTATATTTAACTAATACTAAATGAG